>CM042834.1:275027335-275115548 GCA_023653725.1 Bungarus multicinctus | reverse complement strand
CTAGGTGGTTCTTCTTCCTGGGGAACAAAAGTGATCTGCGAGACTGGGAATGGAGATTGCGACATCAGGCAAGTTGAAGTACTTATTGGAGATGTGACTGTTGGGGGCTTCTAAATCCCAAATAATCTAGTGTAAGTCCGGTTGTATAGATCCGAATTACAGCAGACTTTGCCACATTGATGCTTTCCTAAATAAAATTAAAATATTATGGAAGATGGACTTTGCTCTTGTCTTTTTAAATGGATGTCATACTTGGAAACTGACAAAAGAAAGATGAAAAGGTAGGTAGAGGAAGATAGAGGTAGATAGGGAGAAGATGAAAGATCGGAGATAGATATAGTAGATAGATGGAGAGAAATGAAGAGAAAGAAAAAAAAAATGGTATTCTTTGGTGTGATAAAAAAACCAACACTACCTGGGGATCTGGGAGTTGAAGTCTTAAGTCTTCTAGAAGACTACCAAGATCTGGGCAGATACAAACTCTATAGATCCATAAAATACTTTCGCTTAACACAGATTTTATTTCCTTGCTTGAGCTCTTGTCTCAAAGCGCTCATCTGTTTCCCATCTGAGAGCGTAATGCGTGCGCGCACATGTCTCCTCCTGTCCTTCAGCCTCGTCAAGTCCAAAACTCCAGATGGCTTGAAAGAAGTGAGCTGCTGATGCGTTGATGGACGGGGCGGGAATACGTGGCCGCTGTTCTCCCGTTTTCCTCAGCTTGATGGAGCGTGGACTTGGCCGGCGGTTGACGCCTCCCTGGCGCACTCATCAGTGGCCTCAGACACAACAGGTAACTTCACCAGAAAGACTTCTTTTTAGGAAATGAACAACAGTTGCCAGGATTGACCCATTTAAGGAACGTGTGTGGTCCTTGATAAGGGGACGGGGTGTCCCACACAAAAAATAAGCCATACATGATTGTTTTAAAAGTGCATCTAATATAAGTCCTATGTCAGGGCTCCGGCTCAGGTTACCTACAGGACCCGCATCCTACCGGTGATCTCCAGCAGGCCAGTGGTGCACACAGGAGGGCCTTCTACGGGTCCGCGGCTGGCCATGTGTCGCCTGGCGGTTCCCGAGGGGTAGGGACTTCTCGTGGCGCCCATCCCGCCTCTGGAATACTCTGCCACCGGAACTGAGTACCGCATGGACATGAGGTTCCTTCAGGGCGGTGAAGACTGGCTTTCGAGCAGGCCGGCATGGGCTGAGGAGCGGTCTTAAGTGGCTCCAGGCATTTTAGTAATTTTTTTGGGGGTTTAAGGGTGGGGATGGGCTTTTTTTATATTCGGCCAAATATTCAATTTCATTGTCTTTTTAACTTTTTTGTATGCATTGTCGGGGGTTGGATTGAGGTACACCGCCCTGAGTCCCTAGGGCGAAGGGCGGTCTTAACAATTTTAGCAATAGAATAAATAAATCCACCCCATGTAAATCCTGAGTTTGGTGGCTAACCTTTTTGGGCTCCTGTGCCAAAAATTGCAGCTCGCGTGTCAGCACCAGAAGGCCTACGCGGCCCTCCCGCCCCGGCGCATGCTCGGGTAATCCCCCGCTACCACCTTACCTGCACTGACCTCACAGCTGATTTTTGGTCTGTTTGAGGCCTTTTTTGGCCTCCCAGAAGCTTGAAAAAAGCCTTCTGCAGCTTGCAGGCCGAATAATAGGCCCATTTTGTCATTTCCAGTATTGCAGGAAGTGCACCAAACGGGCCTATTATCATCTGCAAGCTGCGTAGGTTTTTTTCAATCCCCTGGGAGCGGAAAAGGCCTCAAACCAGCTGAAAATCAGCTGAAGGCGCGGCGCATGGCAGTAGTAAGTTTCTTGCGGCTTGTTGTGCCGGCTTGTGTGCCGGCCTAAAGGGCTCAGTGCCACGTGTGGTATGCGTGCCATAGGTTCACGGGAATAAAATAACAGAGATCTTGGAGGTCTTCTAGTCCAACTCCCTGTTCAGGCAGGAAAACCTATAAACCATTCCAGTTATGCAATTTCTTTTTCAAAACTTTCAGTAACAGAGCATTCAGAACGTCTGAAGATAAGTTGTTCCACTGCTTAATTGTTCTAACCGTTGGGGAATTTCTTTTTAGTTCTAGGTTGCTTCTCTCCTCGATTCAAGGGTCTTCAAACTTGACAGCTTTAAGCCTTGTGGACTTCAACTCCCAGAATTCCTCCTCCAGTCATGTTAGCTCAGGAATTCTGGGAGCTGAAGTCCACAAGTCTTAAACTTACTAAGTTTGAAGACTCTTTTCTTGATTAAGTTTCCATCCATTGCTTCTTGTTCTGTTTTCAGGTCCTTCCTTCCTTCCTCCCTCCCTCCCTCTCTCCCTGCCTTTCCTTCCTTCCTTCTTCCTTCTCTTCCTTCCTTCCTTCCTTCCTTCCTTCCTTCCTTCCTTCTTCCCTGCCTTCCCTCCCTCCCTTCCCTCCCTCTCTCCATGCCTCCTCCCTCCCTTCCTTCTTGCTCTGGAGGCAAGCCGTTGCACTGGTTAATTGTTTCACTGTCAGGAAATTCTCCTTAGTTCTAAGTTGCTTCTCTGACAAGTTTCCATCCGTTGCTTCTTGTCCTGCCTTCAGGGGCTTTGGAGAATAGGTTGACCTCCTCTCCTTTGTGGCAGCCCCTTAGATATTGGCAATTGTTGAAAGGGTGAGAACCAGCTGGAAATCACTGTTTCCAATCCCATGGAAGTTTGAACAGTCACTAAACGAATGGTTGTAATTGAAGAACTACCATATGGTAGTGGGTAAGGCCACACCTGGAATGCTGCATTCAGTTTTGGTTGCCACGATGTAAACAAGATGTTGAGACTCTCGAAAGAGGGCAGAGAAGAGCAACCAAGAGGATTAGGGGAGTGGACATATGAAACATTCCATCCATTGCTTCTTGTCCAGCCTTCAGTTGCTTTGGAAAATAGTTTGATTCCTTCTTCTTTGTGGCAGCTCCTGAGATATTGGAGCACTGCTATCATGTCTCCCTAGTCCTTCTTTCAAACTAAACTAGACCTACCCAATTCCTGCAACCATTGTTCGTATGTTTTACCCTCCGGTCTAAAGATGGCAGATGGTTGTTGGTTTTTCCTAGCTGGCTTCGCTCATTTTTCTCCTCCTGTGTTTTCTTCCAGTGGTCGATTCACGTGGACCCCCCAAAGCACAAAGACATCAGTTCATTATCCTTCGGACTGTTGCTAAATCTTGACTTTGCCAACAGTGTTTTGGAGCGAGGACCAGAAGCCGATCAAGAGGAGGTGAGAACTAGAATCAGGCTGCTGATTTACCATCTGTTCCTCTCAATGTCTTTGGAGTTTCTCCGTCCTCCAGGTCATGGTTGCCCCAAAGTGTTTTTTTTTTTTTTTCAAGAGGCAGCTGGACTTTCTGGCTTTTCTTTGAAGACGTTTTGCTTCTCATCCAAGAATCTTCTTCAGATGAGAAGCGACACAGAGCTGAAAAAGCTTCTTGGATGAGAAGCAAAAAGTCTTCAAAGAAAAGCCAGAAAGTCCAATTGCCTCTTGAAAAAAAAAAAGAACCTTTGGGATATCTCTTGTGTCTGAATCAAAACATTCAGCCAGTGCAATCTTTGATGTGAGATGTAAGACCCGAATTATTTAATACTCACGATACAGAGACAGGTCTGGTTCACAATTCAAAGGTTTATTAAAGAAAATAAGCGTTTTGCAAACAAGCTTTCAAGTCCCTTCCAAAGTGGATTGGGTACAAGAAGAACAAAGTTCCATATTTAAACAATACATTTATACCCCTGCACAGAACACGCCACGCCTAAGAGGCCTTCCTCATGACCCCTTATTATAAGATAAGCTAAACTATGGGCTTAAGGGTCGACGTGACATTGTTTTCTGTGCCTCAGTGTCATATCTTGTTTCACTGTTGGGCTTTACCTTGGGAGAATACTCTACCCCACTCTCTGGTTTCTTCCCCAGACCCCAAAAACTTTAATCTTAGACTGTCTGCTATTGACCTCATCCCTTTCCTAAGAGGTCTATAGGGGGCGTGCATAAGTGCACTAATGTGCCTACCATCAGCTGTTTTGCTGTGCTGGGAGATTTAGATTAGCTAGAAAGCAGGAAACGATTGGGTTTCTAGCTAATCTTTAGATCTTTGGCTCTGCTTTTAAACCTTCCTTAGGACTGAAGCAGTGCAGACTCAGCTAGCCAATGTGCTTCTGTGAGCAACTCAATCTGCCTGCCTGTTTTGCCTGATTTGGGGTAAAAGTTGCTCTTTTTTAAAAAATAAAAAATTAAATATTTACATACATGGTGTGTTGTGAGTTAATTTTGTGAGTTTGCTTGCTAGCAAATTTTATGTGACAGACTCAGGTAGCCGATGGCAGAAGATAGATAGATAGATCTCTGAATGATTCTGTGAGCAACTCAATCTGCCTGCCTGCTTTGCCTGATTTGGGGTAAAAGTTGCTCTTTGTTTTATAAAAAATTCAATATTTATATAAATATTTATAATATTTACATACAAGCCATGCTCAGCCAGTCACATGACCACCAAGCCACACCCACAAATTAGGCCACACCCTCAGAACCGATTGTTAAGAAATAGGAATCCCACCTCTGCCTCTGTGTATGTGTGTGTGTGTGTGTGAGAGAGAGAGAGAGAGGGAGAGAGAGAAAGAGAGGTTAGATCAGATCTCTCTCTCCCTCCCTCCCTCCCTCTCTCTCTCTCCCTCCCTCCCTCCCTCTTTCCTTCCCTCCCTCTCTCTCTCTCCCTCCCTCCCTCCCTCTCCCCTCCCTCCTCCCCCTCTCTCTCTCTCCCTCCCTCTCTCTCTCCTTCCCTCTCCTCCCTCTTTCCTTCCCTCCCTCTCTCTCTCTCCCTCCCCCCTCTCTCTCCTCCCCTTCCCTCCTCCCCCCCTCTCTCTCCCTCCCTCTCTCTCTCCCTCCCTCTTTCCTTCCCTCCCCTCTCTCTCTCTCCCTCCCTCCCTCCCTCTCCCCTTCCCTCCTCCCCCCCTCTCTCTCCCTCCCTCTCTCTCTCCCTCCCTCTCTCTCTCCCTCCCTCTTTCCTTCCCTCCCTCTCTCTCTCTCCCTCCCTCCCTCTCCCCTTCCCTCCTCCCCCCCCTCTCTCTCCCTCCCTCTCTCTCTCCCTCCCTCCCTCCCTCTTCCTTCCCTCCCTCTCTCTCTCTCCCTCCCTCCCTCTCCCCTTCCCTCCTCCCCCCCTCTCTCTCTCCCTCCCTCTCTCTCTCCTTCCCTCCCTCCCAGCAACGTCAGCAAGCCACCTTCAGTCAAAATTCATACTAGTGGTCCCCGGGATTTAAAATGGTGAGCTTGGTGGTCCCTGAGGTCCAAAAGGTTGGCGACTCCTGGACTAGATGACCTCCAAGGTCCCTTCCAACTCTGTTATTCTGCTATAGTCCCCATGAAATCTCTAATTGTTAAAATACTTGAGTTGCCTTATAGTTGTTGAAGGGTAACAGAAGGGGAAAAGAGAAAGAAAATACCTCTCTTACGTCTGTTCCTGTAGGCCATGGAGTTTCGGCAATTTTGGGGGGAGCGGTCGGAGCTGAGGCGTTTCCAAGATGGCGTCATCTGCGAGGCCGTCTTGTGGGACGCTGCCAACCTGTGCCAGAAACGTCTTATTCCAGAGCAAATAATACGTCATGTCTTAAAGCTGTGAGTAACGAGAATAGGTCTGAAAGAACATGAGGATGGGCCGGGGGACTTATTTTGTCAAGAGCATCTTGTCTTCTCACTTTTGATTCTGGGCATTTGGAAATCTGAGGGGTCTTGGTGCTCTCTGAGCTTGCTTGTTTTCTTGCAGATGTTGCATTATCCTAACTAGTACCAGTACTGATGATGTTACCTAGTTGGGTCATGAAATGTCTGCAAGAAAACAACCAAGCTTGGAGAGCACTAAGGACTCCACAGTTGTCGTCTTCCTCCTCCTCCTCCTCCTCCTCCTCTTCTTCTTCCGCTTCCTCTTCCTCTTCTTCTTCTTCGTCTTCTTCTTCTTCACAAGCCCCTTCCTTCTAGCACTGATGAGGTTACCTAATTGGGCAATGAAATGTCTGCAAGAAAACCACCCAGCTTAGAGAGCACCAAGAACCTCACAGTTCTCCTCCTTTCCCTTCTAGCACTGATGATATTACCTAATTGGGTCCTGAAACGTCTGCAGGAAAACAAGGAAGCTCAGAGAGCACCAAGGATCCCACAGTCGTTGTCCTCTTCCTTTCCCTTTCAGCACTGATGACGTTACCTAGTTGGATCCTGAAATGTCTGCAAGAAAACAAAGAAGAGAGCACCAAGGACCCTTCCTGTCAACCCTGAGCTACATATATTCTCCTTTATTTAGAAATCTGAAGAGAAGTCTAACTGGATAATACAGGATTGAGCAAAACCCCACAAGCAAGTCCTTTTTACAGAAACAGAGGCTTGAGATGCAATGCAGGCGGTGTCTATCCATAACACATTTCTATGCCTGTTTTAGAATTACCATAAATAGAAAGGGGGAGGAGAAAAATTTGAAAGAGCAATGCAGCAGTTTGGAACCAAAGGTGCATTCCATTCTTATCTTGCAAAGATTATAACTAAGCTACCGGAATTTCTGCCGGCGCAAATCTCTTAATTGGAGAACGTGATTGATGACTCTTGGCTATGAACGTGTTTCGTTGGAGAATATGAATTATGATATACCCAGAGGGGTTGTGGGAACCATGGTCAAGAGTGACAATGAATTAAAGTGTCTCAGGATTGGCATCATACACGTCATGCCGACATGTTCGCTCCTAATAAATTCTTGGAAGTTTTGGGTCGAGGCTCATGGTTTAATTAGGGCAACTGCCAGAATCCTAACAGCTTGTATGTTAGGACCCTTTTTTAAAATAGAGAATATTTATAGCTCAAGGTTGAAAAATGAGGTCTTTGATGCTCTCTGAGCTTGGTTATTTCCTTGCAGACGTTTCATGACCCAACTAGAGAACATCATCAAGGCTGAAAGAAGGTGGGGTTTGTACTCTGTTTTGTTTAGAAGAGAATATTTGGAGCTTCAGGTTGGACTGAAGCTTCAGTGTAGTCCTTGGCACTGTCTGAGTTCGGTTGTTTCCTTGCAAATGTTTCATGATTTAACTAGGTAACATCATCATCAGTGCTAGAAGGGAGTGGGGGTGTGAGGATGAGGAAGGGGAGGGAGGACAAGAAAGGGCAATAAGGTGTCTCTGATTTATTGGTTTTCTTGCAGACATTTCATGATCCAACTAGGTAACATTATCAGTGCTAGAAGGAATGGTATGTGTGGCGGGGAGGAGGTGGCAGGAGGAGGACTGTAAGATCCTTGATGCTCTTTGAGCTTGGTTTTTTTCTTGTAGACATCTTATGACCCAACTGAATGACATCATCAGTGCGAGAAGGAAGTGGTGTGTGGGAAGGAGGAAGAGGAGGACTGTAAGGTCCTTGATGCTCTCTGAGCTTGGCTTTTTTCTTGTAGACTTCTTATGACCCAACTGAATGATATCACCAGTGCTAGAAGGAAGTGGTGTGTGGGAAGGAGGAAGAGGAGGACTGTAAGGTCCTTGATGCTCTCTGAGCTTGGCTTTTTTCTTGTAGACATCTTATGACCCAACTGAATGATATCACCAGTGCTAGAAGGAAGTGGTGTGTGGGAAGGAGGAAGAGGAAGACTGTAAGGTCCTTGATGCTCTCTGAGCTTGGCTTTTTTCTTGTAGACATCTTATGACCCAACTGAATGATATCACCAGTGCTAGAAGGAAGTGGTGTGTGGGAAGGAGGAAGAGGAAGACTGTAAGGTCCTTGATGCTCTCTGAGCTTGGCTTTTTTCTTGTATGGCCCAACTGAATGATATCACCAGTGCTAGAAGGAAGTGGTGTGTGGGAAGGAGGAAGAGGAGGACTGTAAGGTCCTTGATGCTCTCTGAGCTTGGCTTTTTTCTTGTAGACATCTTATGACCCAACTGAATGATATCACCAGTGCTAAAAGGAAGTGGTGTGTGGGAAGGAGGAAGAGGAGGACTTAAGGTCCTTGATGCTCTCTGAGCTTGGTTTGTTTCCTTGCAGACATTTCATGACCCAACTAGGTAACATCATCAGTGCTGGGAGGAGGGGGAGTTGCTTGCCATTTATATACTAATAGCTTATCCTGTCAGTGTTGGTGGGAGTGTTCTTTGTGGTGCCTTGACTAGGCTGTTGTGTACTGCTTGATCGTTGTCTAATATTTATCAAGAGAGATACCAATATTTGTAGCCCAGAATTGAATTGTGAGGTCCTTGGTGCTCTCTGAGTTTTGCTTCCAGACATTTCATGACCCAACTAGGCAATGTCATCAGTACACAACCAAGCTCAAGAGGGACCAAACATCCTACAGACCTCTCTTATCTCCTTGAAATTGCAGCAGAAGTTCACTATATTCCCCCATTATACTAAACCACGGCTAGTTTTTAACCATTGTTTATTGAAAAAGCAACAATGATCATCACACATAAGCATTAAACCTTGATTTACAAGCCATCTTGGCTGGTTTTAGATGTTGCACCAAGCTGGTGATATCTTGGTTTAAGGTCATGCCTGAATGAAACCCTAATTCTTGGTCTGGTCAGAGGAAGTTTAGGAGACAGGAAGAATGCAAACTGACTTAGAAGAAGAGATATTTATAATTCTTGGTCTTCTTCGTTTTCTCGTCTTTTCAGGCACCTCAACATCCCAGAAACTTCCATCTCTTACGTGGGGGCCCTGCTGGAACCCCTAATTAAACTGGGGCGTGAGGTGAGGTCCCTTTCCACTTTTTTCCTTGTCGTCTTCTTTGCCATCCCTGAATGTCTCTTGAGATATTTTGTGTTCTGACCTAGGGTTCTCCATCAGCACGAAGCCGACTCCTGGTCCCGATAAAACCCTTTTTATTTAATTTACAATGAATTCCCTCTCCAACAAAGTCTCGGCCAACAGTCTTTCAAGAGATTTCACAATTACAGACTATTATCAGGCTTGGAGAGCTGCCAGGCCGATATCTTTCAGTTGCCACACTGTAATAGGCAATATTTAGCAAGAATGCAAGAACAGATCTTCACCCAAATGAAGTAATTGTCTCCCGCAAAATCTCACTGCCCTTTCGCTCCTTTTTTATTCCCTCTGGGAGGGGCCATTTACTGTCCACCTGTGGCTTTACTCCCAAGTCGACCCTTATTCCTTAGCTGTTCCCTTCTTCTGGCAGCTCTGTGCATGCGCACACTGGGAACAGGCTCCAGCTGCTCTTCTGCCTCACTTATCTCTGACTCCGAAGGCAGCTGATAACTGTCGGACGGCTATGTCCCCATCTCTGCCTACAACACAGAGCCCTCATCAGAGCCTTCCCCAGACTCATGTTCCTCCCCAACCACCTCACTGTCCAAGTCTACCGGCCAGCTGGCCGCTGGTGGGCCACAACAATTTGCCTGAGGCGAGTCTCTTCTCCTTTCCACACTGGGATGGTCTAGGACAGTGGTAGGGAAACTTGGCTCTTTTATCACTGATGGACTTCAACTCCCAGAATTCCTGAGTGAGCCATAAAAGTTTCCCCATCCCTGGCCTAGTGGTTTTTCAGTTGTGAGGGAAATCAATTTTTGACTTGAATGGGACTGTTTAATATACAAATGTAGGACATATAAAGAATATTGATCATTCAAGTCAAAAATTAGGACATTTGTATATTGAACAATCCCATTCAAATCAAAAATTGATTTCCCTCACAACTGAAAAACCACTAGGCCAGGGATGGGGAACCTTTTATGGCTCACTCAGGAATTCTGGGAGTTGAAGTCCATAAGTGATAAAAGAGCCAAGGTTTCCTACCCCTGCTCTAAACCCAGAAGGAAACGCTGACCTCCCTTCACCCCCAGTCCCACGCACTGTGCATTTCAAGAGTCCCTGCAAAGACTCTCCTCCTTGAAAGAACCTTTCTTCATTTGGGGGGGGGGGGCGGTGGGGCTCCCCGGTGCCCTTGAGACAAAGCGGTTCAAGAAAGACAGAATGACAGAATTTTAGTGCTGAAACTATTCTGGGGGTCCTTGGTGTTCTTTTACTTAGTGGTTTTGTTGCAGACGTTTCATGACCCAGCTAGGTAACATCATCAGTGCTAGAAGGGTTTGCGGGGAGGAGGAGGAGGACTGTGGGGTGCTTGGTGCTCTCTGAGTTTCTTGGTTTCCTTGCAGACATTTCATGGCCCAGCTAGGTAACATCATCAGTGCTAGAAGGGAGTGGGATGAGGGGGAGAGGGAGAGGGAGGAAAAGGAGGAGGAGAACTATAGGGGCTCTTGGTGCTCTCTGGGGTTGGTGGTTTTCTTGCAGACGTTTCATGACCCAACTATGTAATATCATCAATGCTAGCAAGGAATGGGGTTTGCAAGGAGGAGATGGAGGAGGAAGAGGAGAAGGTTTCTGGTGCTTTCTGAGCTTGGTGGTTTTCTTGCAGACATTTCATGACCCAACTATGTAATATCATCAATGCTAAAGGGAAGGGGGGTTTTCTCTGTTTATAGACAGGTGATTTGGATAGAATATTTGTAGTTCAGGGTTCAAGTATATGGTCTTTGGTGCTCTCTGAGCTTGACAGTTTTCTTGCAGACGTTTTGTTACCTAACTGGGTAACATCATCAGTGCTGTAAGGGAGGGGGGATTGCTCTGTTTAAATACAAGTGGCTTGCTCTGTTTTGGTGGGAGTGTTGTTTTCTTTCTGTTGTTTACAAAGACAGGATACTTGTACATCAAAGGTCTTCAAACTTGGCAAGTTTAAGACTTGTGGACTTCCAACTCCCAGAATTCCTGAGCTAACATGACTGGAGGAGGAATTCTGGGAGTTGAAGTCCACAAGTCTTAAAGCTGTCAAGTTTGAAGACCCCTATTGTATATACACAGGGAGGGGGAAAAAAACCTTTTAGCACTGAAGATGTTGTCTATTTGGACAATTAAATGTCTGCAAGAAAACTACCAAGCTCAGAGAGCACCAAGGACCCTGTTGTTGTTGTTGTTGTTGTTGTTGTTGTTGTTGTTGTTCTTCTTCTTCTTCTTCTTCTTCTTCTTCTTCTTCTTCTTCTCTTCTTCTTCTTCTTCTTCTTCTTCTTCTTCTTCTTCTTCTTCTTCTTCTTCTTCTTCTTCTTCTTCTTCCTTCTCCTCCTCCTTCTCCTTCTTATTCCTCCTCCTCCTCCCTACTCTGCAAACCCCAGTCCCTCCTAGCACTGATAATGTTACGTACTTTGGTAATGAAATGTCTGCAAGAAAACAACCAAGCATAGAGAGCACCAAGGACCCACAGTTCTCCTCTTACTCCTCCTTCCTCCTCTTTCTTTTCCTCCTCCCTCCTTTTCCACCTCTTCTTTTCCTCCTCCTTTTCCTCCTCCTCCCTCCTCCTCCTTCCTCTTCCTCCTTTTCCCCCTTCTCCTTTTCCTCCTCCTCCCTCTTCTTCCTCCTTTTCCTCCTCCCTCCCCTCTCCTCCTCCTTTTCTTCCTCCTCCTCCTCCTAGAAGGCCACTCCCTTCTAGCGCTGATGATGTTACCTAGTTGGGTCAGGAAACGTCTGCAAGAAAATCACCAAACTTAGAGAACACCAAGCTGGTCCATGAAATGTCTGCAAGGAAACAACCAAAAACAGAGAGCACCAAAGACCCCACAGTCCTCCTCCTCCTCCTCCTCTTCCTCCTCTCTACAAACCCCACTCCCTTCCCACACTGATGTTGTTACCTGGTTGGGTAGTGAAACATCTATAAAGGAACAACCAAGCTCAGAGGGCAACACTTTCTACGTTTACTACTTGTTAAATTTATATTACACTGCATCATTGTGCTTTAGCACTTAAAAGGGACGTATCGACTTCTCAGCCCCTCCCTCTTCCTCCACCAAAAGCCCCTTTTCCTTTGCTATTCCTTTTTCCTCCTGATATTGAAACGTGGGGGTTGAAGCACTGACCGAAATGACTTTGTGCTGTTAATGCGTGTTGGCCAACTGGTCTTTCCTGGGGTGCCCACAGCCTGCAGGGACTGGCGAGGAAGAGATAGTCAGCCTGATCCGCTCCTACGACGACCTGAGCCGCAAACTCTGGCACCTGGAGGGGATGCCCTTAACGGTGACAGCGGTACAAGGGGCTCACCCAGCCCTTCGCTACACAGAGGTGAGTTAAGCGCAATAAACCAAAAGTGCTGGGAGGGGATGGCAACCCATGTAAGACGCCTTTGAGGGCGGGGGGTTCAAGTAGTTCTTGACTTACGATCCCAATGGAGTCCCAAATTTCCATTGCTAAGTGAGACAGCTGCTAAGGGGAATTTATCCCGTTTTACGATCTTTCTTGCCACAGTTGTTAAGTGAATTAGAATAGAATAGGAATATTGGAATGAAGAAAAGAATATAATAGAATATGAATTAAGAATAGAATAGAATAATGCAATCCTAAATTGTATTAACAGAGGGATACAATCAAGATCAAGGGAGCTACTAATACCACTCTATAAAGCCTTAGTAAGATCACGCCTAGAGTACTGCATCCAGTTTTTGTCACCACAATATAAAAAAGATGTTGAGGCTTTAGAAAAAGTACAGAGAAGAGCAACCAGGATGATTAGGGGACTGGAGGCTAAAACATACAACGAACGGTTGCAGGAACTGTGCTTGGCTAGTCTAGTAAAGAGAAGGACCAGGGGAGACATGATAGCGGTCTTCCAATATTTGAGGGGCTGCCACAGGGATGAAGGAGTCAAGCTATTTTCTAAAGCACCCAAAGGCCACACAAGAAATAATGGATGGAAACTGAACAAGAAGAGATTCAACCTGGAAATAAGGAGAAATTTTCTGACAGTGAAAACTATCAACCCATGGAACAGCTTTGCCCTCAGAAGTTGTGGGAGCTTCATCACTTGAGACTTTCAAGAAGAGAGTGGACTGCCATTTGTCAGAAATGGGGTAGGGTCTCCCGCTTGGGCGGGTGGTTGGACTAGATGATCTACAAGGTCCCTTCCAACTCCATTATCAGAATAGAATAGAATAGAAGAATAGATAGAATAGAATAGAAATATTGGAGTGAAAAAGAATAGAATATAATAGAAAGGAGTAGGAACGGAACAGAACTTGAATTAGGAATAGAATAGAGTAGAATAGAACAGAGATTACAATAAAGTAGAGTAGAATAGAAAATAGAATAGGGTAGATTAGAGAAGAATAGAGATTAGAATAAAGTTAAACAGGACAGAATAGAATATTGGAATGAAGAATAGAATAGAATCAGGTGGGATTCAACAGGTGTTATTACTGGTTCAGTGACTACGTTTTGCACGCCTGATGCACGCTGTGCGTGTGCGTAAAAAAAAAACCTTTAAGCTGTGCTGCCCAGACAGTTGAAAAGCGCTGCGTACGGGTGCACAGCATTTCAAAAGCCTCTTTTTTCCTGCTTTTTCAACCTCAACTGTGCCACGCAAAGTAGTTGAGGTGGAAAAAGCAGGAAGTAAAGGACAGGTAAAGAGCCCGGGTGGGCCAAACAGCAGCAAACACAGAACGCATGCCATGGATTTTCCATCACAGCTCTAGAAGGAGCACAGACAAGAGCAACAAAGATGATTAGGGGACTGGAGTCTAAAACATACTAAAGAACGGTTGCTGCAATTGGATAGTCCCCGTTCCATGGCTCGGTACCAGGATATTTGCGAGACCGCTTCCTGCCATTATCGGCCTCCCGCCGACCGATACGCTCCCATAGAGTTGGCCTCCTCGGGGTGCCGCCGGCTGGACGGCTGGCGACCCCGAGGACGTGGGCCTTCTCATTGGGGGCACCCCCTCTCTGGAATGAATTACCCCCGGAGATGAGGACCGTCTCTGATCTCATGACCTTCCGCCGTGTGCTGAAAACTTATTTATTTCAGCAAGCCGGTCTGGCCTAGGGGTTTTTAAATCTTTTAATCTGGTTTTAATCTTTCTTAATCCCCTTATTTTAATCTTTGTAAGAGCCAATATATTTAATTCTTTTAATTTTTAAATATTGTATATGTGTTTTATATGTGCATTTTATTCTGGCTGTTCACCGCCCCGAGTCCCTTTGGGAGAGGGGGGGCGGTATATAAATTTAAATAAATAAATTTTTAGTTTAATGAAAAGAAGGACTAGGGGTGGCACGGTGGCGGTCTTCCAATATTTATTGGGTTGCCACAAAGAAGAGGGGATCAAACTATTTCTCCACACCTGAGGGCAGGACAAGAAGCAACAGATGGAAACTCAACAAGGAGAGAAGCAACCTGGAACAAAGGAGGAATTTCCTATCAGTGAGAACAATTAACCAGGGGAACAACTTGCCACCAGATGTTGTGGGAGCTTCATCACTGGAGGCTTTCAAAAAGAGATTGGACCACCCTTTGTCTGAAATGGTCTAGGGCAGTGATGGCAAACCTTTTTGTTGTTGGAAACTAATCAAGGAGAGAAGCAGCTTAGAACTAAGGAGGAATTTCCTATCACTGAGAACAATTAACCAGGGGAACAAGTTGCCTCCAGAAGTTGTGAATGCTCCGAAACTGGAAGATTTTAAGAAAAGGTTGGACAGCCAATTTTCTGGCATTTTTAAGCAGGGAAAGGCAAGAATGGTGGCTGGCTTGTTTTAGAAACAGAAGGAAAAGAAGCTTAAAGTGGATCTCTCTGTTCCAAGTACATCCAGATGAGAACCTGTCAGGGAGCAAGGTTGCAAGAGAATTTTGCCTGGAAGTCTAGAATTCAGGAGAAATTTCCTGACAGTGAGAACAATGAATCAGTGAAATGACTTGCCTTCAGAAGTTGTGGGTGCTCCATCACTGGAGGTTTTTAAGAAAAGACTGGACAGCCACCTATCTGAAATGCTATAGGATCTCCTGCCTAAGCAGAGGTTGGACTAGGCCAGGGGTCACCAACCTTTTGGACCTCAGGGACCACCAAACTCATCATTTTAAATCCCGCGGACCAGAGACCCTGGGGAAATCCCTCCAAAAGGCTGCAGGAAAATTCCCCACCCCGTTTTCCTACCAATTGATCATTTTTTATTTGGGTTGGCAGGATACCGTCTCCAGCTTTGTTCTCTGGGGGGGGGGGGAGAGAGAGAGAGAGACTTTTGGCTTCATGCAAGGAAAGCAGCAGAAGCAGCAAGAGTCTTTCTCTCTCTCCCCCAAACTCCGCCAGAAAGGAGTCTTTGCCGGCGTAGCCTCTTGGAGCAGGAGGCCTTGCAGGGTCCCAAAGACTTGTTTCTGGCAGAGTTTGGGGGAGAGAAAGAAAGACTTTTGCTGCTTTCCTTGCATGCAGCCAAAAGCAGAAGAAGAAAGAAGCGGAAAGAAGCAGCCCAGTGGCCAGGCAAGGTGTGTGGGGCAAGTGAGGCAAGTTTCCCCCCCCTCCACCCTTTTCCCCCTCCCCTCACTACCTTGTGTTGTTTGCAATTCAAGTGACGCAAACCTTGTGTTCCCACGGGCCATGTGGGTGGCACAGCCTTGTGTTCCCGTGCAGCCTGGATTAATTGCTTTGGGTGGGACATTTCTTTGCGGACCACCAGTGGTCCCCAGCCCTCTGGTTGGCGACCCCTGGACTAGAAGACCTCCAAGATCCCTTCCAACTCTGTTATTCTATTCCATAAGTGGAAACTTTCTATCCTTTTTGAGTGATCTTTAGGAGTTTTCTCCACTCTCTACTTCCCCCAAAACTTTTGTTCTTGTTTTGGCAAAAATAAATATATGTATTTTTCTGATTCTTTCCCAGACTTTTCCTCCAGTCCCTGTGAAACCGGATTATACCTTCCATGGCAAGATCAAAGACCGAGCATCCTTTCTCCCCGTGGCAGAAAAACCGTGTCCTGCTTACGTGGCCCCAATAAAAGGCAAGGATTTATCACCAGGATGGGTGGGAAAGAAATCCGAGTCTTTCTTGAATTGAGTTCCAGTAAGTTTTGAAAATGGATGACTTCTGAAGATTCTGGAAGCAAAGGAGGTGATTGAAGGCGGCCATGTAGACTTTGGGATCAGGGGTTCAGAATGAGCATGCCTGCTTTCTTTCAACCCCAGCTGATGGGTTAATAATCCCACGTTACAGGAACATGGATTCAAGTTGAACGTTAGAAAAAGCTATCTAAAGACAAGAATGGTTTGACCCTCAACATCTATTATCTAGAGAGCTAAAATTATCCAAAGATAAGGATGGTTTGACACTCAACACCTGGAATTGAGAGAGAGCTAAAATAATCTAAAGATAAGGATGGTTTGATCCTCAACGGCTGTTATCTAGAGAAGTTGTGGGAGCTGGGTGGATTAATTTGAGTTGCTTTGATTTGGATTCCTGTGCTGAACAGAGAGTTGGACTTTGAGGCCTCTTCTAACTCTGCAGTTGGATAAGAAGTTGCCTAGCTCAGCTTTTTCATCATGTACCGTTGTTGAGTAGACACTGTTTCCTGAGTGTGTGTTTCTGAGTTTTTGGGTTGATACTGAAAAATAGAATAGAGTAGAATTAGAAAGAGGATAGAACAGAATGGAATGGAATAGAAAATATGGAATAGAATAGGAATAGAATAGAAGAATAAATAAGAAGAGAAAAGAGAAGAGAAGACTTTGAGAGAAGAGAAGAAAAGAGAAAACATGGAAGGGAAGGGAATAAGAAGAGAAAAGAAGAGAAGACTTTGAGAGAAGAGAAGAAAAGAGAAAACAGGGAAGGGAATGGAACAGAACAGAACAGAATAGAACTTTTTTTTTGGCTGAGTGTGATTAGACAAACAAGGATTTTGTCTCCAGTGAATAAGCTCACAGTGAACATATAAACAGCAACTAATACGTCATAAAATGTCTTTTTTCCCTATTTTTATTTTATTTTATTTTTTTAAATTCAGAACTCCAAAATTTTTAACAAAGCAAACAAAACAAGTCATTGCAAAAAACGTGCATTAAAAAAGTAAACGACACATAAAGTATACACCTTTTCCCTCCTCTAGTTGAATACTGATTACTACATCACAACGATATTAGTTTCCCACCCCTTGGGAAACTGGCCCCAACATCATTTAAACTTCTAATTCTATTTCCAGATTACCAGCTGGTCATTTAACGACTATATTAATAATGAAATGGTTAACAGGTAAAACAATAATAAAAAATCAAGATTAAAGTTTCAAGGCCCTCTGTTAGCAAACTGTTATTGTAATCGACTCGTGGAGAGTTTAACTACGGCTACTTATCTATGATGTTGAACAACGTCGTAACTCCTAAAGAAATGCACCTAGGTGTATTGGGTCTTCATCTGCGTCCACCTGTCAGCTACCCAGAAGCCCAGCCTGATGGCTCAAGACTCAACCCACCAAAATAAACAACCCATAAGTACAAACGTTCTGGAGGAAACCATCGTTGAGCGATGAGTGATTTCACTTAACGACTCTTGGTCTCCAGAAACTCTCCTTCCTCCTGCCCCTCTCCTTCCTCGTTGCTACTGTCTCTCTTGCAGAGGTAGTAGTAAAAGATGGGTACTCCCCCTCCCCCAAAGAACAGGTCAGCAACCTACATTCCAGGGCTGTGTAAGCCTTCGAGATTTTTAAGAGTTTGAGGTCTACTTCTGACTTTGCGTGCTGAAAGCCAGCACCACAGATCTTCTCCATCTTGAGTTGACTTGAGTTGACTTGTTGACTTGAGGAAGGAGGAGAGCTGTGTTACAAGGACCTTGAGCTGGAAACAGACCTGCTAAAACCCACCTTTGGTGGCTTCCATTGCTCTGATGGTCAACCCAAGGTAGTCCACTTCTGCCAAAACTACACCGTAGCGATCCATTGGTTCACTTCACCACGGATTTGCTTAAGAAGCACAGATTTACTAAAGATCCAGTTAACAATCACCATCAAAAAGCTCATAACATCCTATCAGTTGTGTAATCTATTGTGTAATCAGTTGTGTAATCAGTTGTGGGTTTTTTTAACCATCATGAGTTACTGCTGTGAGTGATGCGGTGGCCGAGTGGTGGAGCTCTCGCCTCACAATCAGGAGGCTGCGAGTTCGATCCTGGGTAGAGGGCGAGGCAGATATTTCTCTCTTCGGGCACGTTGAGAATATATCTGCTGAAAATAACTGCATTGGCAACAGGAAGGGCATCCGGCCAGTAAACACTCAGCTCCATTCAGTTGCCCAGACTCCACCCCACAAGGGATTCTGGGAGTCATTAAAAGAAGATGATGATGAGTTACTGTTGTGATGGCCAGCTGTGTTATAGTCATAACCTGAGGGCAACCTGAATATGGAGAAGAAGGCCATTAAAACCTGCCAGTCCCAAGGACCATATCTGAACCCTCGTAACCCTGGTTAGTGTTGAGGTGCTGACCTTCCAGACAGATGCCCAGATGTCTACCAAGTGGAAGGGAAAGCTGGGCCCTTGGGATGCTGCTGCTTCTTCGGCAGGGCTGATGGATGGTCCCTCTGTGGCTCCTTGGTTGATCATTGCTCTCTTAGTGATGTTCCTCCTCTCATTCCAGTGATTTGCCAGATGGAGGGAAGTGGTCAGTGGCCTCGGAACAAGGAGGCCATTCAGTGCATCAAAGCCGCTTTCCAGATGCAGCTGGCGGAAGTCCTGAACCAGCAACACCATCTGCTGTGCCGGCCAGCCGCCACCTACACCGATATACATAAGGTAATCCCCCTCCCTTTCCTTCCTTCCTTCCTCCCTCCCTCCCATCCATCCATCCATCCATCTCTATGTCCATCTATATCCATCTTCCTCCTTCCCTCCGTTCTCTATTCCTTTCTTCCTTCCATCCATCTCTATTATCTTTCTTTATTATCTTCCTTCCTTCCATCCATCCACCTTTATTATCTTCCTCCCTTCCTCCCTCCCTTCTCTATTATCTTCTCTCCCTCCCTTCTATTATCTTCCTTCCATCCATCCATCCACCCACCTCTATTATCTTCCTCCCTTCCTCCCTCCCTTCTCTATTATCTTCTCTCCCTTCCTTCTCTATTATCTTCCTTCCTTCCTTCCTTCCTTCCTTCCTTCCTTCCTTCCTTCCTTCCTTCCTTCCTTCCTTCCTTCCTTCCTTCCTTCCTTCCTATCTTCCTTCCTTCCATCCATCCATCCATCCATCCATCCATCCATCCATCCATCCATATATTATTTTCCTTAATTACCATTTCTACACAGAATAATATTTTCCTTATTATATCACTTGCTGTAGGGGTATCTTCATTCTTCCAGTTTCGTAGCTGTTATTATATGTATCATTAAATATATTGTTCCTTTACTTGTATTTCTCATTAATAATTCCCAGTAAGAACATTTCTGGTCTGAACTCTACTTTCTGGTTAACCATCTCTTCTATCCAAACCTTTATTTTGGGGGGGTATTTCTGTAGGATGGCTACGTCTTCCGCCTTCAAGTGGCCTACCACCGGGAGCCCCAGATCCTAAAGGAGTTGGTCACCCCTGAAGGGATGCTGAAGTACCAGGACACCCCAGAATCTCAGCAGCTGGAACTGCAGACCTTACATTTGCCCTTCTTGACTAGCTCGCTCCACGGGTAAGAGAGCAGAGCGTTCTCTACTTGGATCCAGTCTTCTTGCGCTCTTTCGGGGGATATACACGTAGTCCTCAACTTGCAACAGTTCATTTTGTGACCGTCCCAAGTTACAGCAGCACTGGAAAAAAGGATTTTTTTTGTGTGACCGCTTTTCCTGTGACGATCTTTGCAAGCGTCCCCATGATGCCATGATCCAAATTCTAGACACTCGGCATCTGTTTTGTACTTAAGACGAAGCCAGATTCTCTTAAACCTCTGGGATACTAATTTAGCAACTGTGGTGGTTTCACTTAACACCTGCGGCAGGAAAGGTCGTGAAATGGGGCAAAACTCACTTTAACAGCATAAATGTTGGGGCTTGATTGTGGTCGTAGGTCGAGGACTACCTGAATGTTCTTTTTAAGGGGTGGTTTTCTTGCTGATGTTTTAATTATCCATTAGCACTGATGATGTTCCCTAGTTGGGTCATGAAACGTCTGCAAGAAAACCATCAAGCTCAGAGAGCTCTAAGGACACCATAGTTGTCGTTCTCCTCCTCATCTTGCTCCTCCTCCTCTGCTTCTTCCTCGCACTGATGATGTTCCCTACTTGGGTCATGAAACGTCTGCAAGAAAACCATCAAGCTCAGAGAGCTCCAAGGATACCATAGTCATCGTCCTCTTCCTCGCACTGATGATGTTTACTAGTTGGGTCATGAAGTGTCTGCAAGAAAATCATCAAGCTCAGGGAGGACCCCCACAGTTCAACCCTGAGCTATAAGTATTATCTTCTATCCGATATTTGGTGTTTCCTCTCCCATGCAGTTGTGGTGGAGAAGATCCTTGGTGAATACCATGAGAAGTCCTGAAAGCCTCTGCAGCCGGTAACAGAGCTCTGGATCGATCCTGAGCTTTGTTCTCAGCTCCAGAGGCCTTCAGGAAAGCCTTGCCGGCTGCAGAAGAAATGAGCCGGCAAGGCAGATGTCGGGGTGTGCGAGGCCTGGCTACAACAGTCCAAAGGTAAGTAGTAGGACAGCTCCAACCCACATCCCCATCCTAGCTTAATTTTTACCTATGCACTCTGGAGTGGGCGAGATCTTAATTAGGGCTTATTTTGGGGGGTAGGGCTTATATTAGACGCATGTATAAAAATCAAGCTAGGACTTACTTACAGTGTAGGTCACGTTTTCAGGGAAACGGTAGATATAAATAAAATGATCCAGACAATACGCTGTTCACTAAGCACTTACGTAATGTAATGTCAATCTATAAATATATATAAAGTGTTAAAAAGAAAAATGGTCCCAAGTCACTCTTTTCAGTGCCATTCTAACTTTGATCGGCCACTAAGTGAACTGTTGTAAGTTGAGGATTACCTATCATTCATTTTGAGATACCTCCTCCTCATCTCCTCTGTCAGGGGGATCAAAATCCCTTCCAGCAAGAATTCTTTGGCTGTTTAATCGTCTTAGGGTCGTTGATCCTCAAAAGATCCTATTCCTGATCCCTACTTTTCTTCCCAAACAGGCTGCAGCAACAATATCCGGCTTTTAGCGGGAGCTGCCGTCTCGCCAAGCGATGGATCAATGCTCAGCTGCTCAGCGACAGCCTCACGGAGGAGGCCGCGGATTTATTAGCAGCTTTCCTTTTCCTCTCTCCAGCTCCTTTCACAGCACCCAGGTGAGAAGCCAACTTGATATCTGCCCTTTCGGCTTGTTTCTTTGGTTATACCTAGAGGTGGGCAACAATGGCACCTTTATAACTTAAGGACTTCAACTCCCAAAATTCCTGTGCCAGCCGCCATGGCTCTTTTATGACTTGGGGACTTCAACTCCCAGAATTCCTGAGCCAGCCGTCATGGCTCTTTTATGGCTTGGGGACTTCAACTCCCAGAATTCCTGAGCCAGCCGCCATGGCTCTTTTATGGCTTGGGGACTTCAACTCCCAGAATTCCTGAGCCAGCCGCCATGGCTCTTTTATGACTTGGGGACTTCAACTCCCAGAATTCCTGAGCCAGCCGCCATGGCTCTTTTATGACTTGGGGACTTCAACTCCCAGAATTCCTGAGCCAGCCATCGTGGCTGTTTTATGGCTTGGGGACTTCAACTCCCAGAATTCCTGAGCCAGCCGCCATGGCTCTTTTATGGCTTGGGGACTTCAGCTCCCAGAATTCCTGAGCCAGCCGCCATGGCTCTTTTATGGCTTGGGGACTTCAACTCCCAGAATTCCTGAGCCAGCCATCATGGCTCTTTTATGGCTTGGGGACTTCAACTCCCAGAATTCCTGAGCCAGCCGCCATGGCTCTTTTATGGCTTGGGGACTTCAACTCCCAGAATTCCTGAGCCAGCCGTCATGGCTCTTTTATGGCTTGGGGACTTCAACTCCCAGAATTCCTGAGCCAGCCGCCATGGCTCTTTTATGGCTTGGGGACTTCAGCTCCCAGAATTCCTGAGCCAGCCATCATGGCTCTTTTATGGCTTGGGGACTTCAGCTCCCAGAATTCCTGAGCCAGCCGCCGTGGCTCTTTTATGGCTTGGGGACTTCAGCTCCCAGAATTCCTGAGCCAGCCATCATGGCTCTTTTATGGCTTGGGGACTTCAACTCCCAGAATTCCTGAGCCAGCCATCATGGCTCTTTTATGGCTTGGGGACTTCAACTCCCAGAATTCCTGAGCCAGCCGTCATGGCTCTTTTATGGCTTGGGGACTTCAGCTCCCAGAATTCCTGAGCCAGCCGTCATGGCTCTTTTATGGCTTGGGGACTTCAGCTCCCAGAATTCCTGAGCCAGCCGTCATGGCTCTTTTATGGCTTGGGGACTTCAGCTCCCAGAATTCCTGAGCCAGCCGCCATGGCTCTTTTATGGCTTGGGGACTTCAGCTCCCAGAATTCCTGAGCCAGCCATCGTGGCTCTTTTATGGCTCGGGGACTTCAACTCCCAGAATTCCTGAGCCAGCCATCGTGGCTGTTTTATGGCTCGGGGACTTCAACTCCCAGAATTCCTGAGCCAGCCATCGTGGCTCTTTTATGGCTCGGGGACTTCAACTCCCAGAATTCCTGAGCCAGCCATCGTGGCTCTTTTATGGCTCGGGGACTTCAACTCCCAGAATTCCTGAGCCAGCCATCGTGGCTCTTTTATGGCTCGGGGACTTCAACTCCCAGAATTCCTGAGCCAGCCATCGTGGCTCTTTTATGACTTGGGGACTTCAACTCCCAGAATTCCTGAGCCAGCCATCGTGGCTCTTTTATGACTTGGGGACTTCAACTCCCAGAATTCCTGAGCCAGCCATCGTGGCTCTTTTATGACTTGGGGACTTCAACTCCCAGAATTCCTGAGCCAGCCATCGTGGCGCTTTTATGACTTGGGGACTTCAACTCCCAGAATTCCTGAGCCAGTTCTGTCCAGCAAATCTGTCTGACAAACTTCTTCTTAAAAGTCCAACTTTTGCTTCCATGTTGTATCATGGAGCTCTGCAGAGCAAATCCAGTGAAATCAGTAGGACTTAAAAAAAAGATTTGTGACTAATTAAAAAAAAATATTTTCTATTGTTTTATCATAAAAAATAAAACACATAACAAAAAAACAAACAAAACAAAAACAAAATGAGACAAAAAAGCAAAAAGCATACATTCAACCCTAACAACAAAAAAGAAAAAAATAGCGCACCAAAAAAGAAGAAAATGTGATCAGTTAAATTTAATATTGAGCATGTAGTCTCTCTCTCTCTCTCCCTCTCCCCCCCCTCTCTATATACATATACATGTACATATATGTATATATACATATATATACACACACACATATATATATATATAATATATATGTGTGTGTGTGTGTAAGGTTTTTAAGCTGATAATTTTAAATAATAAATAAGGGAGACTAGTATAGATCTATTTCGAGCTAGTTAGCTCTCTTCAGCTAGCCATACCCTTACTGGGATTCGAACCAGGGAAGTATTACATGTGAGGCAGTTGTAATTGCCTCTACACCACTGGCTCTCTCCTTATCAGCTCAGGCAGGGGAATAAGTATATACTTTGTATTACAACACCCTGTTAAGCCCCAATTAAGGGAGAAAGCATACTGCTTTCTTTTCTGTCTTTCGGCTCATCACCAGAGACCATACCGACAGAAAGCTATTTGTTTCGTTGCCTTTTAGTTTACATGTGTGTAAGGTTTTTAAGCTGATAATTTTAAATAATAAATAAGGGAGACTAGTATAGATCTATTTCGAGCTAGTTAGCTCTCTTCAGCTAGCCATACCCTTACTGGGATTCGAACCAGGGAAGTATTACATGTGAGGCAGTTGTAATTGCCACTACACCACTGGCTCTATCCTTATCAGCAGAGGCAGGGGAATAAGTATATACTTTGTATTACAACACCCTGTTAAGCCCCAATTAAGGGAGAAAGCATACTGCTTTCTTTTCTGTCTTTCGGCTCATCACCAGAGACCATACCGACAGAAAGCTATTTGTTTCGTTGTCTTTAGTTTACATGTGTGTAAGGTTTTTGATATATATATATATATTTGTTTTCTGAGGTTTTCGCGGGTATTTGTATGTGGATCTTTGGTTCTTCGGGTTTTCTCCCACATAGAATTGGAAGTATCTAGGCGACGTTTTGATGAAGTCTCATTCATCATCTTCAGGCTTGTGTCTTCGGCCTTGTGTTTACTCTGAGAAGTGTCGCCTAGAAATTTCCAATTCTACGTGGGAGAAAACCCGAAGAACCAAAGATCTATATATATATAAGTTCCTGTTTCCCCAAAAACAAACCGTATCCTGATTTTTCTAGCATTCTAATATACATTAAGCCCTCCCCCCAAAATAAGCCCTAGTTAAGGTTGTCATCAGCGGGGTGGGCATGGGTGCCAATAGTGTCCAGTAGCAGCCGAAGCCTGTAAGGCGCAGGTGAGTTGATTACCTGTCCAAGAAGCAGGTGGAGGCAGAAGGGGAGGGAGGAGGCATGCTATCCAGCCGTGCGGGATGTGAGAAAGCTGAGAGTCAGTGGTCCAGAGCAGGCGACCGGCCGTCCATGGGAGACTCATCGCGTAGCGGCACCAGCAGCAGATGGAGGCAGAGGCACAGGGGTGAAGGCAGGCTGGCCGAGATACGCGAAGACAAGCCTCCTACCCACCCTCTCCGTCCCACCACCTCGCCTTGCCTGCTCCATTATGGCCGCGAGCAAGCAGAAGTAGTGGGCTGGTGGCCATGCAGGGTCCTGCTGGATGGGGTTGCTGAAGCCGCCCCCGCAAGGTGAGGCAGGTGCCGGAGCATGGATGGGCCTGGCTGCGGGGCCCTGAAGTAAGCCGGTGTGGGGAAGCTCCAACCCCCGCCCCCCCCGGCTTGCAGTGGCGGCACTGGTACACCGCGCGGACTCCTGCCCCATTGTGGGTGCAAGCAAGCAGAAGAAGTAGGCCTCCCGTACATGGAAGGGCGGAAGATATCCCTTGAAAATAAGTCCTAGTGCCGTGATGGCGAATCTGTGGCACGTGTGCCACAGGTGGCATGCAGAACCATTTGTGCCAGCACACGAGCTGCTGGCAAACTTACCTCACTGCACATGCGCGCGCCTCACAACTAATTTTCGGCTGGTTTGAGGCCTTTTTCGGCCTCCCAGAGGCTTGAAAAAAGCCTCTGCAGGCTTTGCAGGACGTATAATAGGCCCGTTTTGTCATTTCCTGTCACACCGGAAGTGATGAAACGGGCTTATTATTCATCCTGCAAAGCCTGCAGAGGCTTATTTCAAACCTTCAAAGGCCTCAAACGGGCAGAAAATCAGCTGAGGCGCAATGCAGGTAAGGGGGCGGCAGGGGAGGATTGCGCCTGCATGCGCAGGATACGTGGGGGCCCGCGCGCATTGCCTTTTGGGTGCGGGCACGCAAGCGCGCACGCAATTTTTCGCACAGGCGCCCAAAAAGGTTAGCCACCACTGCCCTATTGCTTATTTTGGAGCCCCCCAAAATATAAGACCTGGTCCTATTTTTGGAGAAACACACACACACACACACACAAATATAAATACATACATACATACATATGTGTGTTAGGTTTTTGAGCTGATAAATAATTAAACAAGGGAGACTAAGATAGATCTATTTTGAGCTACTTAGCTCTCGTCAGCTAGCCATACCCTTACTGGGATTCGAATATATATGTAAAGAAGAAAAAGCAGTCATCTAAGCTAAATATTACACTAATCTTCAAATCCCTCTATTATGTACCTGTTATTGTAGTTGGCGTGTAGAAAGTCCACAAACAGATTCCAGTCTCTCATTAAGCTGTCTAGCCCATTATCTCTAAACAAAGCAGGTAATTTCAGCATCCCTGCTAATTTAGTCAGTTTCCAAATCCATTCTTCAACAGCCTTTTTCTTTTCCAATGTTTGGAAAGTACAATCCTCGCAGCCATCACCACCCCAAATTTTTTCTCACCTGCCTTAACAGATAACAGATAATCAGAGTTGGGAGGGACCTTGTAGGTCATCTAGTCCAACCCCCTGCCCAAGCAGGAGACCCTACACTATTTCTGACAGACACTATTTCTTCTTGAAAGTCTCAGGTGATGGCACTCCCACAACTTCTGAGGGCAACTTCTGTTCAGCGGGTTGATTGTTCTTACGGTCAGAAAGTTTCCTCTTATTTCCAGGTTGAATCTCTCCTTGTTCAGTTTCCATCCATTATTCCTTGTCTGGCCTACAGGGGCCTTAGAAAATAGCTTGACCCCTTCCTCCCTGGGGCAGCCCCTCAAATATTGGAAGACTGCTATCATGTCTCCCCTGGTCCTTCTCTTCCCCAGACTAGCCATTCCCAGTTCCTGCAACTGTTCATCATAGGTTTTAGCCTCCAGTCCCCTCATCATCCTTCTTGCTCTTCTCTGTACTTTTTCTAGAGTCTCAACATCATTTTTATAATGTGGTGTCCAAAACTGGATACCATACTCTAGGTGTGATCTTACTAAGTCTTTAAAGAGCGGTGTTAGTACTACGTGTCCATCGCACTTAAAAGAAAAAGATAAAAGCTTTAGAGTTCATCCTTACTCGTATCTAAAAATATTTTTTCCATTGTCATTGTTCATGTCCCAAAGGTCCTTTATTTTTCAGGAGGCAACTGGACTTCCTGGTTTTTTTTCTTTTGAAGATGTCTTATTTCTCGTATGTCGTACTTACTTCCAAGGAGCTTCTTCAGCTCTGACTGGATGGTGGGGAAGGGAATGATTTATGCTCCTTGCAGACAGCTGGTTATTTGCATCCTTTTAGAGGGTCATTGAGGCCACTTGGAGGTTTGTCTGTGTCCGCAGGGTCACCTGATTAGTTCAAATGGGTGTGGAGACTTCTTGGAACTGCTGAAAGGACTGTGTTGTGAACTCCCTACCCATTTGCCTTACTCAGGTGACCCTGAGTAAAGATAAACCTCCAAGTGATCTCAATGATTCTCTAAAAGGATACAAATGACCAGCTGTCATTTTTGCAAGGTGTACAAAGGGTCACCTGAGTAGTGAAATGGTTCCTGTAAGTCTGCAATTTTTCCTCTGGAAATCCATTCTTATTCCCACAACATTCAAAGGGTGTCTCCATCCCGAATTGGATAGCTAATATTCCCAAGGTGCTTTTTCAGGAGGCGACTGGAATTTCTGGTTTTTTTTTTTTTGAAGACGTTTTGGTTCTCATCCAAGAAGCTTCTTCAGCTCCGACAGGAGGGATTGGAAGGATATATATGTATAAAAAAGCACATTTGGGACAACCACGACCTGGATAACTGAGAATTCCCCACCATCCAGTCAGAGCCAAAGAAGCTTCTTGGAGGAGAAGCGAAATGTATTTAAAAGAAAAACCGAAAAAAGTCCAGTTGCCTCTTGAAAAAAGCTCCCTTGGGACGTCCTGGAAAGCTGACATTCTGACAAGCTGGCCATCAATGGGCCCACAGACATAAACAACATCTACATATTATGCCAAAGTCCAGTTGCCTCTTGTGAAAGCACCTTTCAGATTCTTGTGTCGTTCTCTTAAATCCCGCTTTTTTTCAAACATCAATAACTCTTGGGATTTGTTTTTTGTTCTTAAATCAAGTTTTTTTTATTTATTCTACTTACACACTTCAATACATAAACAGTGTGGCACCTAAGCCTCATACATTTCGGTGCAAACAAAGATAACAACATTAATCATACCTGTTACTTTCATGAAACTTATATAGTTCTAATGTTAATACACATATTTGTATTAAATTATAATCCTTCATTGTTTAATTATTCAATATTCCAGTACATTCCTCTAATGCCAATCACCATATTATTTAAACACATATGATAATTTCATTGTTCAATTTTTTCTTTTGTTTTTATATTTTTAAACTCTTGGGATTTGTGATTAATTTTGATATGGCAGCATCTGGCAAGTCTGTCTCACAAACAGACGAACCGCAGTCTGCAAAACCGAATGTTTTTTTCCTCCATCATTGTTTGTTTGATCTGTCTGCAGTTACAAAATTCTAGGCGTCATAATATGTCTAGGAGGTGATGAAAACAGTCAGTTAAATGCTCATCCTACTTTTTGTAATCTTATTTTTATTTTTAACAACAAACAGATAAACCCAAACACAAAACATCAAATAAAACCTTCTTTCCATTGTACAGTGTGTCGGTTGATAGATATCTCTTGTGCACCATATCAGCAGTTATTCCCTCCTAATTTAAATTAAAGTTCATAATATATAAATCAACTATTCATATATTATATTATTATCAAATCATTATTAGACTGTATTTGCAAATTCACATTATTATTTTTGAGCAAATCTCAACTTCTACTAAACCTAGTTCATAATATCATACATTTCACGATAATCAGTTACAACATATCATCACACTGTATTATCTTTACTCTTTTATTATATCTGTATTAGAGTATGTTTTATTTCTATGTTTTTAATCGAGCCATTGATAAAATAAATCCAATGTTTTAAAATACTCTTTCTTCTTGCTCTCTTATTGCCAATGTTAATCTTCTCATTTCTGCCCATTCCATTATTTTCTTTTATCACCTCCTCTTCTATTGGAATTTTTTTTCATTTTTCCAGTTTTGGGTAAATACAATTCTTGCTGCTGTTAAGACATTTATAATCAAATGCTAATCCTTAACACCTGCTCTTTGGGTAAAATCTTTCCACCCCGGCAAAAGTGGCACGACAGGCAGTCCTCGACTTAACAACAGTTCACTTAATGACCAAAGTTACCACGGCGCTGAAAAAAAAAGTGACTTAGGATTGTTTTTCACACTTACAACTTTTCCAGCATCCCCCGTGATCAAACTTCAGAAGCTTGGCAATTGACTCATACTTACGACTGTTGCTGTGTCCAAAGGTCTCGTGATTCCCTTTTGCAGCCTTCTGACAAGCAAAATCCACGGGGAAGCCAGGAGTGGGATGCAAATATTTTAACTACCGGTTCTGTGAGCGTGGCTAGGTGGGCATGGCTAGATGGCAGTGGCCATGTGACTGGGTGAACGTGGCTTCTCTTTTTTTGCAGGACCCTCCCCTCCCCGCGCTCCATTTTTTTGCCTCCTGGGCCTCAGGGAATCCTCCTGGGCAAGGCAGTAAGACAGCGAGAGGGATCCCGGAACAGCTGATCATTGGAACAGCTGATCGTCGGGAGTAAAAAAAGGAAATACAGGTTTGGCCGAACCAATAGCTGGATTTTATTATTAGAATTCTTTATTAGCCAAGTGTGGTTGGACACACAAGGAATTTGTCTTTGGTGCAAATACTCTCAGTGTACATAAAAGGAAAGATACATTCGTCAAGAATCATCAGGTACAACACTTAATGATAGTCATAGGGTACAATAAGCCATCAAATCATACTAAGAAACAGTCAATATAGATCATAAAGATACAAGCGACAAAGTTACAGTCCTACAGTCACAAGTGGGAGGGGATGGGTGATAAGGAGTGATGAAAAGATTAACAGTAATAGTAGTGCAGACTTTGTAAATAGTTGGACAGTGTTGAGGGAATTATTTGTTTAGCAGAGTAATGGCATTCGGAAAAACTGTCCTTGTGACTAGTTGTTCTGGTGTGCTCTATAGCATCGTTTTGAGGGAAGGAGTTGGAACAGTTTATGTCCGGGATGTGAGGGGTCTGTAGATATTTTCACAGCCCTCTTATTCAGGTCCTCAGTGGAAGGCATATTGGTAGTAATTGTTTTTTCTGCAGTTCTAATTATCCTCTGACATCTCTGTCTGTCTTGTTGGGTTGCAGAGCCAAACCAGACAGTTACAGAGGTGCAGATGACAGACTCAATCATTCCTCTGTAGAACTGGATCAGCAGCTCCTTGGGCAGTTTGAGCTTTCTGAGTTGGCCTACCAGTTACCGAACAGTAGCATTTTTTTACTACCGGTTTGCCCAAACCAGGCCAAACCAGTAGAATACCACCACTGCAGGGAAGCCAGATTTACTTAACAACCGGGTTACCAACTTGTCACCTGCAGTAATTCACTTAGCAACTGTGTCAAGAAAGGTTGTTAAATGGGGCAAAACTTACTTCACCAACATCTCACTTTGCGACAGAAATGTTGGGCTTGATTGTGGTCGCAAGTTGAGGACTACCTGTCTTCTGCAGAGAATCTCTTTTTGTGCTTTTCCATATTTAGCCATGCAATTAATTAGTATAGCAGGAGAATTAGCCTGTAGTAGCTGAATATCCTTAGGTATCTTTTCTGCTAATACATGTTATTGCAAGTAGTCCTTGGATTATGATGACAGGCGAGCCTAAAAATTTCTGTCGCTAAGCGAGACATTTGTTAAGCGACTTTTCCCCCCATTTTGCAACCTTTCTTCCCACCGTTGTTAAGTTGAATCACGGCAGTTGTCAAATTGGTAACACAGTTGTTAAGTGAATCTGACTTTCTCCCAGTGGTGGTATTCTACCTGTTTGGAAGAACCGGTAGTAAAAAATGCTACTGTTCAGTCGAACCAATATTTCTTTTTTTTTTTCCCTCCTTCCCAATGATAAGCTGTTCCGATGATCAGCTGTGGACTTGGTCGCAAGAGAGAATCACGTGACCCCGGGACTCTGCAACCGTCATAATTATGAACCAGTTTTCCAGTATCCAAATGTAAATCACGTGACCATTGGGGAATGCTGCCATGATCATAAGTGTGAAAAATGCTCGTAAGTCTCTTTTTCCAGTGCTGTAAATTCGAACGGTCACTCAACAAGCGATTGTAAGTTAGAACTACTCATCGTGGCTAAAAATCCTTAGGTGACTGATAGATATCTCCTTTCTGCTAACACATTTGATTATAAGGCACAGCCTCACAAGCTTTGGCCTTTTTATAAATACTTGTTAGCAGGACAAAAGGCTACTAACTCCCTTTTGGATTCTTTGGATTGCAATTTCACGATACTTCCTAGGAAATAAGTATGGTAGACCCCCCAACTCCACTTAACTTCTGAATAAATTAGTTTTCTCTTTTGCAAAAATTTCAGAGAAGAACAACTAAGATGATCAAAGGCCTGGGGACTAAAACAGAGGAAGAACGGTTGCAGGATTTGGGTTTGGCTAGTTTAGAGAAAAGAAGGACCACGGGAGATATGATAGCAGTGTCCCAATATTTGAGGGGCTGCCCCAAAGAAGAGAGACTCAATCTATTCTCCAAAGCCCCTGAAGGCAGGACAAGAAGCAATGGATGGAAATTAATCAAGGAGAGAAGCAACTTGGAATTAAGAAAAAATTTCCTAACAGTGAGAACAATTCACCGGTGGAACTATTGGCCTCCAGAGGTTGTGGCGGCTTCCACATTGGAGGTTTTCACGAAAAGACTGGACAGCCACCTGTCTGACATGGTATAGGGTCTCCTGCTTGAGCAAGGGGTTGGACTAGAAGACCTTCAAGGTCCCTTCAAACTCTGTTATTCTGTTAATAGTGCAATGGCTGGCCTCCAGAAGTTGTGGCTGCTCCATCACTGAAGGTTTTCAAGAAAAAACTGGACAGCCACCTATCTGAAATGGTATAGGGCAGTGATGGCTAACTGCATGCCTGCATCCATAATGCAATGAGGACACGACCCCCACCATGATCTCCCCTGCCTAGTAGGCCTCCCTGCAGCCTCCTGGGAGCAAAAACAGGCTGCAGGGAGGGGGGGTACGCCGCACCTCCCTGCGCCCTGTTTTGGGCCTAGTAGGCCTCCCTGCAGCCTAGTAGGCCTCCCTGCAGTCTCCTGGAAGCAAAAACAGGCTGCGCGGGGGGGGGGGGGGGCACTCCACACCTCCCTGCGCCCTGTTTTGGGCCTAGTAGGCCTTCTTGCAGCCTAGTAGGCCTCCCTGCAGTCTCCTGGAAGCAAAAACTGGCTGTGGGGGGGGGGCACGCCGCACCTCCCTGCGCCCTGTTTTGGGCCTAGTAGGCCTCCCTGCAGCCTAGTAGGCCTCCCTGCAGTCTCCTGGAAGCAAAAACAGGCTGCGGGGAGGCCTATTAGGCCCAAAACAAGACAGGAAGGATGTGTGTGGTGCACTGCCCCCTCTCGTGGCCCGTTTTTGCTCCCAGGAGGCTGCAGGGAGGCCTAATAGGCCCAAAACAGGGAGTGCCGGGGGGGCATGCTACACCCCTCCTGTGCTCCCCCCCCTGCATGCGCACGCATCTCCCGCACACGCCCCGAAAGTCAGGTGGCTGGCGGGAGGCGCGCTCTCATGCACGGTAGAGGTTTGCCATCATGGATATAGGGTCTCCTGCTTGAGCAGGGGGTTGGACTAGAAGACCTCCAAGGTCCCTTCCAGCTCTGTTCTGAGGGATGACTTGTGATTTGTGGGTTTGCTTTTCTATTTGCAGCCCAAAGCTTTTGCTTTTTTTTCCCCTTCCTCTGTTGTTGGAGGCTTTGTTCCACCTGGTCTTGAGATATAATACTTCTCACCTGCTTGCAATTTGTTTTCCTTCTTTCCCAGCTGTCCCCAGGTGGGCTTCCTTCGTTTCCTTCACCTGCTGGCCACCTTTGACTGGAAGAACAGCCCTCTTCTGGTGAACCTCAACAGCGACCTCAAAGGTGAGCAGCGGAGGGAGTGCAATTTCCATTCTTTTTTTGTGGGTAGATCAACGGCTCAACAGACGGTTGGATTGAGATGCAAAATTCTTTCTCTGAGATTGTTTAGTTTACTTTACATTTTACTTTATTGTCCTTGCACTTCGTACAGTGAAATTAAACACCATCTTCAGTGTACATTATGACCATGAAAATAAACACAAACACACCTCCTTCGCCTTCTATACATTGAATTGAAAACCCCTGGTATTGCATTAATACTGCACTATAGCAAAGGTCTTCAAACTTGGCACGTTTAAGACTCGGGGATTTCAAATCCCAGAATTCCTCCTAAGGTCATGTTAGCTCAGGAATTCTGGGAGTTGAAGTCCCTAATTCTTAAAGCTGTCAAGTTTGAAGACCCCTGCACTATACAGTAGAATTCACTGCCCTGGGATACCACCCTGGGATAGAAGCTGTTTTTCAGCCTATTTGTCCTTGTTTTTATTGCCCTGTACTGTCTGCCAGATGGTAATAGTTCAAAAAAAGGGTGCGTAGGATGAGATGCATCTTTGAGGATGTTTTGAACTTTTATTGCCTGCCCCAGGGATGTCTCTGAAGACATAAAAGATGGAAAGCGGGCATTGCAAACAAACGAATTAATCAACCCTGCTTTCTTTTACATCTTGTAAGGGATTTTGCCATCTGATTTAGGCTGCCGGGCAGGTGGTGATAATCCAATTGATACGGCCGCCTAGAATCTTTTGTTTCAAAAAAAAACCCCAACCCCGTATAAATTTACTAAGCTAACGCTCACATTGTCGAATGTAAGTTTAGGCTTGCTGGATTTTGTTGTGTTGTTTCCAACAATTGCCAGCCCAGCGTTTCTGGAATTTTCCAGCCAGGTTGGGCGATGGCCTGAAGTCGATGGATCTTCCAACTTCTTTAGATTGCAGTGCAGTTATTTGTACAAGTGTATCCTCAATTTATGACCACAATAGAGCTCAAAATTTCTTTTTTGTTTTTCTTCCAAATAAGTTTTTTAATAGACTTTAACAGATAATCCAAGTTGGAAGGGACTTTGTAGGTCATCTAGTCCAACCTGTCCCCCACCCGGGACATCCTACACCATTTCTGACAGATGGGAGACCAATCTCTTCTTGAAAGCTTCCAGGGCTGAAGCTCCCACAACTTCTGAAGGCAACTTCTATTCCATGGGTTGATTGTTCTCACTGTCAGAAAGTTTCTCCTTATTTCCAGGTTAAATCTCTCCTTGTTCAGTTTCCATCCATTATTCCTTGTCTGGCCTATAGGTGCTTTGGAAAATAGCTGAACCCCCTCCTCCTCTCTGGGGCAGCCCCTCAAATATTGGAAGGCTGCTATCATGTCTCCCTGGTCCTTCTCTTCCCTAGACTAACCAGGCCCAGTTCCTGCAACTGTTCATTGTATGTTTTAACTTCCAGTCCCCTATTTTATTTTTCAACATAAACCAAGGTGGGATTCAAATTTTTTAACAACCAGTTCTGTGGGCGTGGCTTAGGTGGTAGGTGTGACTGGGTGGACTTGGCTTGGTGGTCATGTTATTGGCTGGGCGTGGCCAACTCAATGTCCCTCACATCAAGGCACGCATCTCCTCGCCTAGCCCCTCAAGACTGTGGGGATGCTGCAACAGTCGTAAGTATGAAAAACGGTCATAAGTCACTTTTTTCAATGCCATTGTAACTTTGAATGGTCAGTCCACACAAGCAAAGTACCAGCAAAGGAGGGGAAGAAAACTCCAGAGAAGTTCACGAGATAGGAAGTCTAGTCCTGCCAAGAATGTCATAAGGGTTAACGGAGAGGCAGTTTCTGTAAGCAACACCAGAATGTTTCCTTCCTGCCTTCCTTACAGGATTAGGCCAGTAATTTCTTCTAACAACCAGTTCTCTGAACTGCTTAGAAGGTTAACAACCGATTCTCGCGAATAGGTGCGAAATTGTAGAATCCCATCTCTGAGCATAAACATACATATTTTGTGGACATTGCATTGACTGGGCCACGTATTTTTTAAGCAGCAATAACAACAATAATAATACAAATAGGTATGTATCATTCTAATCTTCCACAACTTCAACAATGCTGATTTCTCATTTTCCCATTAATTCATTTAAATATGCATAACATTTCTTTGAGGTCCTCTATTTGTAGTCCCTGAATACTACTTTATTTCATATTTTTTGAGAATTATTCATTGTTCCACTATAACGTCAATATTCGAAATGTTCAGGGTTAATAATGAAGCCAAGTATTAATAATACTTAATCAATCCCGGAAGTATATCTCAAAATTCCACTTAATTTTAACAAAATCCTAACCTTAATATTTTAAAGTAGCTCGATAACCCATCCTTCGCTACGAAACTATGTGATCGGGCTTAGTTTTGGGGGATGAAAATAAGAGAAATTCTGCCTCCCAGCATCCATCGGTATTCATCTGGCTAGGGTCCTGTCAGCGGGTGGGAGAGTTGAGGGTTGTTTGAAAGTTGAGTGTTTCACCTGGATGGTAGAAGGCCTCCTGCTTGAGTTGGACTAGAAGAATGCAACATTGAACAAAGGAAGTCTCTGTTGTAAGTTGAGGACGGCCTGTCTTTGCTTCTGATGTTTGGGGGTTTTATCTGTTGACTAAATGGTTTTGGAGTGCTGGGGAGAAAGGCTGCAGGTGGGGCGGGACCTGCTTAGTTCTTTTTCCACACTTGTCAAACAAACACCTTGACAGGGCCACACCTGTGCAGGCGCCTGGGTATTTCTGCATAGACCTGTTTACCTGACCAGGGCGTAACCTGAAGAGGTTGCAAAATGATGTTCTCCCCCTGGCCTGTATTTCCCATCCCTTCTCACCCGTCTTCCTTTATTCTTTTTAGTAAATTTTTTATTTTTTAATTCAGACAATCCAACCTTCCATTAAACTGTGTGTCATCTGGATACAAGTTTCTTGGGCAATAACAATTAAAATTTACAGCCTTATTCATTACATTAGTGTCAGTTCTCTACTCTTCACTTTATACTAATGAATTGGCAATCCTTCAGTCTCAAGAGACTATGGTATCGTGCTCTGAAAAGAGATTCTAAAACAGCATTTAATGTGGCTAAAAAGGCCAATTTGAGAGTAGCAATCCCTTCCACACTGAGTGTGATGGCCCGGGGCGTGGCACAAAAGCAACCAAAGTAGGTAAAGTCCCTTTAATATCTCCAACTTGGCCCCAATGTCCACTTATCATCGGCTGGAGAGAAAAAAACTCTCCCAAGGACAGTCTTTAAAGGGAAGAAATTCAGTCCGAACCCAAAGTACATATAAATTATAAATAAAAACCAACACAAACCACACTGCAGCAAAAAGACAGGGCAGGATTTTGCAGACTTCAAAAGATAACGGAACACACACAGTTGGGAGGATGCCAAAACCCAGATAAGACTTGACAGACAAAGATAATGCACGCTTTGCTTCCAGCAAGGTGCTGTGCAGAAACGCCCTTTTTAAATCCTGTTTTCCCAACTGCAGCTAATGAAGGGAATCAGGGCCCTTTTCTCCCCGTAAGCCACGTTGCTCCCTTCTCTGTTCCTCCCTGCATGCCCTAGGATGAAGAGAGGGTGGGCCTGGGTCTTCCTCTGAATGCCCAGCCAGACTGTGCCCTTCCCCAGTTTCTTCCACAGCCACCGGAGCCACCTCGGAATCAGATTCCAACTGGGGCATAACACTGAGGACAGATACAGTCTGTCCCCTGTACAACTTCCGGATTTCGCTGGTTCCGGGACTGCCTCAGCCTGCCGAACGAGTGTCTCTTCTTTGAATTGGAGAAGGCCATGCTGGGTTTTTAGTCTCCGAGCTGAACGATGAGAGGTCAAGGTTTCCCAGCTGTTGATGTCCATTCCCAAGGCCTTTAGATCCCTCTTGCAGATATCCTTATATCGCAGCTGTGGTCTCCCTCTCTAGGGCGCTTTCCCTGCACTAATTCTCCATACAGGAGGTCTTTCGGAATCCGCCTATCGGCCATCCTCACGACATGCCCAAGCCAACATAGATGTCGCTGTTTCAATAGTATCTATACTTAATACTAACATACATAACATGTCTAATTATTATAACAATCCTCATCTTAACATATTTAATTCTATTAAGATATCTGTAGATATATTTATTTATTTTATTACATTTTTATACCGCCCCCTCTCCCGCAATGGGACTCGGGGCAGTGTACAGCCAAGATAAAAAAAACCACAATAAATAGAATTTGAAAAAGACTTAAAAGAAATTAAATTAATGGCTGAGAAAAAACAGTAAAAACAAGATAGAAAAGTTAAAATTACCAGAGAAAATTTTAGAAATTTTAAAACCCTAATAATTGGTACTCGGCCAGACCGGCTTGTTGGAAAAGATGGGTTATTAGTGCGCGCCGGAAGGCTTGCAGGTCAGTAATGGCTTGCATCTCCGGAGGTAATACATTCCAACGGCGAGGCCGTTGCTGCCGCCGGGGCCGCCAGCGAGGCCGCTGTTGCCGCCGGGGCCGGGGCCGCCGGCGAGGCCGCTGCTGCCGCCGAGGCCGCCGGCGAGGCCGTTGCTGCCGCCGGGGCCGCCGGCGAGGCCGCTGCTGCCGCCGGGACCGGGACCGCCGGCGAGGCCGCTGCTGCCGCCGGGGCCGCCGGCGAGGCCGTTGCTGCCGCCGGGGCCGCCGGCGAGGCCGCTGCTGCCGCCGGGGTCGGGACCGCCGGCGAGGCCGCTGCTGCCGCCGCTGGGACTACTGTTGCCGTCGGCGCTGCCGCCAGGACCGGGGCTGCCGTTGCGACCGCTGGGGTTATCGCCGGTGGCTGTCGTTGCTGCTTCTGCTGGGGCTGCCGCTGCTGGTGATGGCTGCCGTCGTTGCCGGGGGCCGTCGTCGCCGCTGCGGGGCCTGCTGCGGGAGCCGCTGGGGCCGTTGCCGAGGCCGGGGCCGGGGCCCCCCCCTCCGCTGTTGCAGGTGCGGAGGAGGCCATGGAGAGGCCGGAGGGGGCCGTTGCTGAGACCGCCGCCGCTGCCGCTGCCGTTGGGGCCGTCGCTGCTGCCCCCGCCGCTGCTGTCGCTGAGGCCGTTGCCGGCATGGAAGAGGCTGTGGGGAGGCCGGAGGAGGTCACCGTTGGGGCCTCTGAGGCCGCCGCCACTACCGCTGGGGCCGCTGAGACCATCATCGCCGCCGCTGGGTCCCCCGCGAGGCCGGATGCCAGCTGTCGGTGGGTTGCAGCTGCTGCGGCCTGGACTTGGGTCCCACCTGGTTCGGCCTTTGCCTGGTCGTTGGCAGTCAGGGAAGATCCAGCCTAAGACTAAACTGACATATTCCTCACAACATCTGTGGGCCCTGAGAAATGTCCCCCTATCTCAGAGTTGGCCCGCTTGCCTTTCCAAGGCCTTTCTCAAGGACGGATCTTGGGATCCGGAGAGATGGTGGGGTCGCCGGAAATGTGGGAGGGAGGGTTGTTTTAAATTTTTAAGTAGATTCTTAAAGGGGTTAGGGTTGGCCGGGCGGGGTTTGGGGGACAACCCGCCTGGGGCTGGGTCCGGGTCGTGGGTTGAGCGTTGCCGGGAGGGTTTGGGATCGGACGGGGCTGTATTGAGGATGGGGGGTTGTCCCAGGGAGGGTGATTTTAAAGCGATTAGTACGGTGAGCGGGAGAGGCAGATTTGGCGGTTATAGGGGCCACATTCTGTTCTGGGAGCGCGCCCCCGCTATTTGTCGGCGGTGGCGCGCTCCGACCCCCTTGTTATATCCCGTTCCCCGGGGGGTGTGAGCGATCGGGCCCGGGGCCTTCGGCTGATGTTGTGTAACGCCAGGTCCGTTATTAATAAGGCCCCCCTCATTTATGATTTGATCTGTGAGGGGGGAGCGGACCTGGTGGGTATTACCGAGACCTGGCTGGGCCCAGGGGGGGGAGTGCCCCTTGTGGAGATGTGCCCAGCCGGATTTCGGGTTTTTCATCGGCCGAGGGCCCAGGGGAGGGGCGGGGGTGTTGCGGTGGTTATTAAGGAGGATCTGTGTCCGAGGGAATCCACTGTTTCTCAGACGACCGGGTGTGAGTCTCTTTTCGTGAAGTTCGGTCCCAGGGTGCAGGTGGGCTTGCTGATCGCATACCTGGCTCCCTGCTATGCGGCATCGGCCCTGCTTGAGCTCCTCGAGGTTATAGCCGGCGTGGCGGTTGAGACCCCCAGGCTTATGGTCATGGGATTTCAACCTCCCTTCTGCCGGCGGTACCACGGGGATTGCTCAGGAGTTCATGGCTTCCATGACAGCCATGGGCCTGACCCAGTTAATTTGGGACCCTACTCACGTGGGAGGTCACACCCTGGATTTAGTTTTTGTCTCTGATCAGTGGCAGAGTGGTCTGGGTGTAGGGGACATAGTCATAGAACCCCTGTCATGGACAGACCACTCGCTCCTGAAGCTCGACTTCCGTTCCGCACCCCCCGACCGCAGGGAGGCGGGGCCGCTTAAATGGTACCGCCCCAGGCGCCTGATGGACCCGGATAGGTTCCTGATGGAGCTTGGGCCATTTCCCGAAGCTCACACACACGACTCGGTTGAGGGCCTGGTTGCCACCTGGGATAGGGTGGCTGCTGGGGCCCTTGACCGGGTCGTGCCCTTGCGGCCTCTGACCCGGTGCCGATCCCAAATGGCTCCTTGGTTTTCTGAGGAGCTAAGGGAGATGAAGCGCCGGAAAAGACGCCTAGAGAGTAGTTGGAGAGCTAGCCGTTCTGAGTCTGACCGAACACTTCTACGATCTTATATTAAGACGTACTTAGTGGCGATAAGGGTGGCGAGGAGGACTTACCTCTCCACCCTTATTGCGTCCGCGGAAAACCGCCCAGCCGCCCTGTTTAGGGTGACCCGCTCCCTTTTAGAGATGGAAGCGCGGGAGGATCCCTTACAGGGACGGGCTGAGGAGTTTTCTAGGTTTCTGCAGGACAAAATCGCTCAGATTCGGGACGAGCTGGACTTCGACTGGGCATCTCCGGGCGGGGGAGCGGGGGTGGATATCGGTGAGGCCATTTGGGTTGAGTTCGACCCTGTTACTGTAGAAGACGTGGACAGGGTGTTGGGGGGACTGAATGCCACCACCTGTTTGTTGGACCCGTGCCCCTCCTGGCTGGTTTTGGCCACTCGGGAGGTGACACGAGGCTGGTTCCAGGGTATTATAAACGCTTCCTTGAGAGAGGGGCTTTTACCCGCCGCCTTGAAGGAGGCGGTGGTGCGGCCCCTCCTCAAGAAACCGTCCCTGGACCCAGCATTGTTATCAAATTATCGTCCTGTCTCCAACCTTCGCTTTGTTGCGAAGGTTGTAGAGAGTGTGGTGGCCCGTCAGCTCCCCCGCTTCCTGGATGAAGCGAGTTATCTTGACCCCCTCCAATCGGGCTTCAGGCCCGGGCACAGCACGGAGACGGCGTTGGTCGCGTTGGTTGATGATCTCTGGAGGGCTCGGGACAGAGGTTGTTCCTCTGTCCTGGTCCTGTTAGATCTCTCGGCGGCTTTTGATACTGTCGACCACAGTATCTTATTGCAGCGGTTGGGGGGGTTGGGGGTTGGAGGCACCGTGTTGCGGTGGTTCTCCTCCTTCCTCTCCAACCGCTCGCAATTTGTGTTGACGGGGGGGCAGAGATCGTCCCCAAGGCCCCTGCTTTGTGGGGTGCCTCAGGGGTCGGTGCTCTCGCCCCTTCTGTTCAACATTTATGTAAAGCCGCTGGGTGAGATTATCCGTGGCTTTGGGGTGGAGTTCCATCAGTACGGTGATGATACTCAGCTGTACATCTCCACCCCGGGCCACCCCAACGAAGCCGTCGAAGTGATGTCCCGGTGCCTGGAGGCCGTGCGGGGTTGGATGGGTCGTAACAGGCTTCGTCTCAACCCGGCCAAAACCGAGTGGCTGTGGTTTCCTGCGCCCAGATACAGCCAGCTTATTCCTTCGCTGGCCGTGGGGGGAGAGGTTTTGACCCCCGTGGAAAGGGCACGCAACTTGGGTGTCCTCCTGGATGTGCGGCTGTCTTTGGAAGAACATATTGCAGCCGTCACCAGGGGGGCTTTTCATCAGATTCGTCTGATTTACCAGTTGCGGCCCTTTCTGGATCTGGGCGCACTTCGCACAGTCACTTCTGCCCTCGTTATCTCCCGCTTGGATTATTGCAATGCTCTCTACATGGGGCTCCCCTTGAAGAGTCTCCGGAGGCTGCAGTTAGTTCAGAATGCAGCCGCGCGGGTGATCGTGGGCGCCCCTCGGGGCGCGCACGTAACACCACTTCTCCGCAGGCTGCACTGGCTTCCTGTGGCCTTCCGGATTCGATTCAAGGTGGTACTGACGGTATTTAAAGTGCTCCATGGCTCGGGACCTGGGTACTTACGGGACCGCCTGCTGCCATCAACTACCTCCCGCCGCCCAGTACGCTCCCACAGGGTTGCCCTACTTGGGGTTCCGCCACCTGATCGCTGTCGGCTGGCGGCCCCGAGGGTGCGTGCTTTCTCTGTGGGAGGCCCTCCCTGTGGAATGATCTCCCCCCGGAGATACGAGCCATGACAGATATCCTCTCCTTCCGGCGCGCAGTTAAGACCCTATTTTTTAAACAGGCTGGCCTGGCCCAGTAAGGGTTAAAGGGGTTTTAGGTTAATAGGGTTTTTAAAATTTTAACTATTTTTAAACTTTCGGGATACAGCTATATTTATATTTAATTCGGTTTTAAACTCTATTTAATCTTGTATTTTTGTATTTTAATGTATTTACTAGGCTGTACACCGCCCCGAGTCCCTTTTCGGAGAGGGAGCGGTATAGAAATATGATCAAATAAATAAAATAAATAAATAAATTCCAGAGGGAGGGTGCCCCCACAAAGAAGGCCCGCACCCTTGGGGCTGCCAACCGGCATCGTCCAGCCGATGGCACCCCAAAGAGGCCCATCCTGTGGGAGCGCACTGGCCAGCGAAAGGCCGATGGTGGTAGCAGGTGGTCCCATAAGTAAATATAAAAGCAAAATACCCCTCACGCATCATCACAAAATCTCCAGAACCTTAAAGCCTACAAACTTGAAATTTGGCCCGTAGGTTCCTCTTGGCTTCTAGGGGCTCACTAAGAAAGGATTTTTCAAAATGACCATCAGAGCATTTAGTATTTCCTATATTATCATCATCATCATCATCACTCTCTGATGCTAAGGAGTTCAACTCCCCTTCCCCACCTGAAAGGAAATCTCTTCCAAAGGTAAAACACTAGCAGAGGAGAGGAGTTTCAGTTTCAGAGCACCAAGCAGCTTTAGTACAGGACAGTTGAGCTAAGCCACATCCCGGCTCCTTGCTGTCTCCTTGCTCACACAGCAGATACTCTTTCAGTTTCCAAACAGCCCTCAACTCTCTCACACACTGACAGGACTGAATACCAATGGATCCTGGTAGGCAGAGGCAGAATCCCCCACCCCCTTATTTTCCTCCCCAATAACTAAGCCCCACCACATAGTTTTGTGGTGAAGCACAGGGATCCAGCCAGTTTGTTTTTATATGGATGGATGGTTGGATGGATAGAGACAGACAGACGGTATTTATACATGATAGATAGATAGATAGATAGATAGATAGATAGATAGATAGATAGATAGATAGATAGATAGATGATCATAATGGCAATGATGATGTTTGTACATTAACACCTTAGACACCTAGAGAGCACGCCACTGAACATAGAAAGGAAATGTATGATATAAAACAATAAAAAAAATTCAAAAAGAAAGAGGTGAGACATGTCCAGTCCTCACACTTATGCCCATTGCAGCATTCCCACAGTCTCATGATCAGAGTATGGGCTCTTGGCAACTCACGCTCAACGACACATAAACCAATACAGGTCATCTCGGCTTACAATGACAAAGGAGCCCAAGGTTTAAGTTGTCAGATGAGACACTGGTTCTGTTGTGGTTCGCCGGCAACAGGTGCAGACGGCTGAGGTCTCAGAGAGCGAGGACTCGGATGAGGGGCCTGCGTGGGATGCAGGGATGGGGCCAGGACCATCAGGGAGTGGAGTGCTGCCTTTGGAGATTGTGGAGGCTGGCAGCAGTGATGAAGAGGCCCCTGAGGAGCCTGTGCCCAGTGTGCATGTGTGCAGGGCTGCTTGAAGGAAAGAGCAGCTGTAGCAGCACGGGCGACTCGGGAGTAAGGCTGCAAGGTAATGGTCCCTCCCTTAAGGGATAAAAGCCAGCTGAGAAACCGCAGTTCTTTGCAGGAAGCAAAGAGGTTTTTGCACTCAAGCCTTGTGGACGTTCAGAATCTCTTAGTTTGCATTTGGAGACACTTTGATTTATTGTTTAGGAACTTTATCTGGTGTTCTTGGCCGCCTTGCAAAAACTAGGCAAGGCTCTTCCTTATCGGAGCTAATTATTTGGAAGCAGCCTTTTAACTGTGAAAAAACAGGATTCGTAAATGAAACATTAAAAGGTTGTGCTGTTACCTTTGTCTTGTGTTTGCTCTCTGGGAATCAGGTTTCGGTCAGAACAGTGAGTTTTGCCTCCATTTTAGGACCTTCCTTGCCACCGTTGTTAAGTGAATCACCGCAGTGAGGCGAGCCACCTGGTCGTTAAGTGAATCTGGCTTCCCTCTTGGAGGTCGCCAAGGGGGAAATCACGTGACACCCCCCCCCCCGGGACGCTGCAGCTGTCGTAACTACCAGTCAGTGGCCGAGCACCTGAATTTTGATCACATCAAAGTAGGGACAGTGCAACAGTCGTAAGTGTGGAAAAACGGTCATCGGTCAATTTTTGCAGTGCCGTTGTAACTTGGAACGATCACTAAACGAAAAGGACTGCCAGCATAAAAGGCTTAAGATTAAAACCATGCCGGGAGCAGACATAGATAGAGCTAAAATAATTGTAAAGAATTGTCTTTTTTACAAGGTGCCATTCTGTGGCCTCCTTCTTTAGTTTCTGGAGTGTAATCTCCGTCCTTCAGAATAAATCCAGCCTGGAGGTAATTAATCCTAGAGTTGAAATTAGCACCTAGTTCAGGATAGTGCACTAGGTGGCAGATACGGGCTTTTCTTCGAAGGAACTCCTCCTGCGTTAATGTCCTAAGACCCATGTCAAAATGAAACACTCAAGCATTTCCTAGGCCAGTGGGGGTAACCTTTTTGGGGCTCCTGTGCCAAAAATTGTGCGAGCGTGCGTGCCAGTACCCAGAAGGCAATGCGCCCCCCCCCTAGCCCCTACGTGTGCACGCACAATCCCCATCCATCTACCCACCCTCTGCCGCCCCTTTACCTGCACTGCACCTCACAGCTGATTTTCCGCCAGTTTGGGGCCCTTTTTGGTATCCAAGAGACTTGAGGAAGGCTTCTGCAGGCTTTGCAGGACGAAAATTAGGCCCGTTTCGTCACTACTGGTATTTTCTGAAAAAAGAAGGAAGTGATGAAACGGGCCTAGTTTTCGGCCTGCCAAGCCTGCAGAAGCCTTCCTCGAGCCTTTGGGAGGCCGAAAAAGATCTCAAACCTGCCAAAAATCAGCTGTGAGGAGGGCACATGTGCAATGAGGTAAGTTTGCCTGCAGCTCGCATGCCGGCACAAATGGCTCTGCGTGCCACCTGTGGCATGCGTGCCACAGGTTCGCCATCACGGTCTTAGGCTACAGCTAGGAGAACATATCTGCAAATAGGCAAAGTGGCATGTAAATTTCCTTGTGCTCCTCCCTGTTGTTGTTTTCCAATTATTTTCAAGGGCAAACCACTTGCACATAAGGAGAAAAACCTCACTCCATTGTAGCACTGAGGATGTTACCTAGTTGGGTCGTGAAATGTCTGCAAGTAAACAACCAAGCACAGAAAACATTAAGGACCTCTCCTCCTCCTCCCCCCCACCCCCCATCCTCCTCCCCCCAAACCCCACTCCCTTCTGGCACTGAGGATGTTACCTAGTTGGGTAAGGAAATGTCTGCAAGAAGAGTATTTCGTTTTTAAAATAAATTCCATTGAAATTATAATAATGTAATATATACAAAAGTAAAGTAAAAAGAGTAGGGGAATTGGAAAGGATAAGAAAGGAAGAGAAATACAAGATAAAGGTGGAAAAAATAGATTAAAAAATAGATAATTTCAGTGCAGCAAAATACAGAATAAAATTATGACCTCAACTTTTTTTCCTTTTACATCCTTGCCTGGCCATTTCTATAACAACGAACTACAGGTAGTCCTTGACTTAATAACCGTTCGTTAAGGGGCCGTTCAAAGTTACAACAGCACTGAAAAGAGTGACTTACGACTGTTTTTCATACTTAGGACCGTTGTAGCATCCCCATAGTCAGGTGGTCAAAATTCAGACCATGGGCAACTGGCTCGTATTTATGACGGCGGCAGCGTCCTGCAATCAATGTCGTGCCTGTTTGTGACCTTCTGCCCAGCCAAATCAAGGGGGAAACCAGATTCATTGAACAACCTTGTTACTAATTTAACAAACTGCAGTGATTCACTTAACAATTATGGCAAGAAAGGACGTAAAATGGGACGAAATTCACTTAGCTGTCTGGCTTGGCAATTTTGGGCTCAGTTTGTGGTCGTAAGCCGAGGACTACCTCGATCAAACCGAGACTCAAAAAGTGCATTTATTGTTCTAATAGCTCGATACCCATGCTTCACTACGAAACTATGTGGTGGGGCTTAGTTTTTGGGAAGGAAAATAAGGGGGGAAAAAATTCGGCCTCTGCCTACCAGCATCCATCGGTATTCCTCTGGCTAGCATCCTATCAGTGTGTGAGAGAGTTGAGGGCTGTTTGGAAACTGAAACAGTATTTGCAGTGTGAGCAAGGAGACAGCAAGAAGCCTGGGCGTAGCTTAGCTCAACTGTTGTGTACTAAAGCTGGTTGGTGCTCTGAAACTGAAACTCCTCTCCTCTGCTTGTGTTTTGCCTTTGGAAGAGATTTCTTTTCAGGTGGGGAGGTGGGTAGAACTCCTTAGCATCAGAGCATGTTAATAATAATAATATAGGAAATACTAATGATCCGATGTCCATTTGGAAAAATCCTTTCTTAGTGAGCACCTAGAAGCCAAGAGGAACATATGTGCCAAATTTCAAGTTTGTAGGTTTTATGGTTCTGGAGAGTTTGTAATGATGCGTGAGTGGAATTTTGCTTTTATATATATATATAGATTTTTGGAGAAGAGCAGTAGCCGTTTCCAAGCTGAAACCAAACCGGGTCTGTTCTTTTCTTGCATTAAAAGCAGTCCATTTTGCCATTTCTGGCAGCTCCATCCTAGTTGTGTACTTTTGACTGAAGAGAGTGTGTCCTCCCCACACACTTCCTTTTAAAGGGCAGAGGCACGTTTCCAACTCAAAATCCTGTTTGGCCACTTCCTTTGCAGAACAAAGAAAATAAATCCGGGCTGAGGAATTCTCTTGAAAACGAACCGGATTAGATTTCGGAAAGCATAGCCCTGCGTTTCGAGTTCAAGCAAGCTTTCTATGCAGGATCAACCTGTGAAAAGCAGGATTTATGCTGCAAGAAAGAAAGGTGAATGGGCAAAGCTAGCTGAGGAATTCTGGGAGTTGAAATCCACAAGTCTTAAAAGTTGCCACAGTTGGAGACCAGGGGTGGGATTCTACCAGTTTGCACCTATTCGCTAAAAACCGGTTGTTAGCATTCTAAGTAGTTCGGAGAAACGGTTGTTAGAAGGAATTCCTGGCCTAATCCTGTAAGGAAGGCAGGAAGGAAACATTCTGGTGTTGCTTACAGAAACTGCCTCTCCGTTAACCCTTATTACATTCTTGACAAGACTAGACTTCCTGTCTCAGGAACTTCTCTGGAGTTTTTTCCCCTCCTTTGCTGGTACTTTGCTTGTGTGGAGTGACCGTTCAAAGTTACAATGGCACTGAAAAAAGTGACTTATGACCATTTTTCACACTTACGACTGTTGCACAGTCACGAGAGGCCAGGCGAGGAGATGCATGCCTCGATGTGAGTGATATTGAGTTGGCCACGCCCAGCCAATAACATGACCACAAAGCCATGCCCACTCCAGTCACATGACCACCTAAGCCACACCCACCAACTAAGCCACGCCCACAGAACCGGTTGTTAAAATTTGAATCCCACCACTGTTGGAAATCCCTGGGCTAAGGGGACCCCAACCCAAGCGGAGGCTGGTCCCAGCTAGAGAGTGTCTGACCGGCGGATTGTCAAAGTTAGTCCAATTTGAAGAGGTCTACATGGGGCTTCCCTTGGAGACTGTTTCAGGGGATGCAAAATACAATACAAATAAAGGAGAATCTTTGTAACTCGGGGGTTGAACTGAGGGGTCTTTGGTGATCTCTGAGCTTGGTTGTTTTCCTTTCAGAAGTAACTTCATCAGTGCTAGAAGGAAGGGGGGATTGGAGAAGGGGGGAGGACAGGGGGCTCCTTGGTGCTCTCCGAGCTTGGTTATTTTCTTGCAGACGTTTCGTTACCCAGTTAGGTAGCATCTTCGGTGCTAGTAATGTTAGGATTTGCATGGGCAAAGGCCACTCCCTTCTAGCGTTGATGATGTTACCTAGTTGGGTCATGAAATGTCTGCAAGAAAACCACCAAACTTAAAGAGCACCAAGCTGGTTCGTGAAATGTCTGCAAGGAAACAACCAAAAACAGAGAGCACCAAAGACCCCACAGTTGTCGTCTTCGTCCTCCTCCTCTTCCTCCCCTTCCTCTTCTTCCTGCTCTTCTGTTGAGTTGCAAAGTTGTGCTTAATAAATGGGGTCCTTGTTGCTCACTGAGCTTGGTGGTTTTCCTGCAGAGCTTTCCTTATCAAACCAGATAGCTAGATTAGTGCACTGATAAAGTTACCTAATGAGGTAATGAAATGTCTGCAGGAAAAAAACACTAAGGGCCCCATAGTCGTCCTCCTCCTCCATCTCCTCCCCTTCCTCCCCCTTCCTTCCACCTTCCTCATCTCTCCTCCTCCTTCTCTTCTTCTTCCCCCCTTCCCCTTCCCCTTCTTCATCTTCTTCACAAGCCCCTCCCTTCTAGCACTGATGATATTACTGTACCTAGCTGGTTCTTGAAATGTTTGCAAGAAATCCCCCAAACTTGGAAAGCAGCAAGGACCCCACAGTCCTCCTTCCTCCTCCTTCCTCTTCTTGCTCCTCCTTCCTCCTCCTTCTCCTCCCTCCTCTTCCTCCTCCTTCTTCCTCTTCCTTCCTCCTCCTTCCTCTTCCTTCTCCTTCTCCCTTCTTCTTTTCCTCCTCTTCCTCCTCCCTCCTTTTCCTCCTCATCCCTCCACCTCCTTTTCCTTCTCCTCCTCCTCCCCCCTCCTCTTCCCTTCTAGCACTGACAATATTACCTAGTTGGTTCATGAAATGTTTGCAAGAAATCTCCCAAGCTTTGAAAGCATCAAGGACCCCACAGTCCTCCTCCTCCCCTCCCCCCCGCCCTTCTAGCACTGATGATGTGACCTAGTTGGGTCATGAAACGTCTACAGCAAAACCACCCAGCTCAGAGAGCACCAAGGACCCCCACCGTTCAACCCTGAGTTACAGATATTCTCCTCTATTGTTATGAAAGAGTACCTGTAACCAAAACACCCCACTTTTGTGCCCCTCACCAAACATTGCATGACGATTCTGCCTCCTTGGCATTATTTCTCGGGGCTCAAGAGAGCCAAGAGGCTCAATCAAGAGGCCTTATTAAGACTTCAGTGATACTCAGCTAAATGCAATAATCGGTTTTGGAACCCGGGGCAGTCAAGTTAAGAAATGCTGCCCTCCTAGACTCTACATATGAAAATCTGCGTTGTGTGTCTACGTGAGGGATACACATCAAAGCCAGATCTAGGCTGGGTCAGCTTGGTTCTTAACTGAATGCAGGGCCTTTGATTAAATCAACCCATTAAGTCTTTGCTGCCTTGAAATGCAAAATTTATGCCAGGAAAAACCTGTTTTTCTTTCTATCCTATGGAGGGGGATTTTCCCCTCCCAACACATTTGCCTTCTCATTTGCTCTCTTTTTTAATTAGTATAGTATATCGTAACAGACAAACACAGACAAGGCAGCAGTGTCTGTACAGTGAAAATTTATGGTGATTCCCCCCAAAGTCACCCAGCTGGCTTTCCTGCCTAAGGCAGGACTAGAAATCACTGTCACCTGGTAATTGGCACAAAGCTACCCAGCCATCTTTTGTGCCTAAGGCGGGACTAGAACTCGCCATCTCCTGATGATTGGTCCAAAGTCCCCTAGGCAGCTTTCATGCCTAAGATGAAACTAGAACTCAGTGTCATCTGGTGATGGGCCCAAAGTCAACCAGTTGTCTTTCATGCCTAAGGTGGGATTAGAATTCACTGTCCCCTGGTGATTGGCCCAAAGTCACTCAGCCGGCTTTCGTGCCTAAGATGCAACTAGAACTCACCGTCTCCTGGTGATTGGCCCAAAGTCACCCAGCCAGCTTTCATCCCTAAGGTGGGACTAGAATTCACCATCTCCTGGTTATTGGCCCAAAGTCACCCAGCCAGCTTTCATCCCTAAGGTGGGACTAGAATTCACCGTCTCCTGGTGATTGGCCCAAAGTCACTCAGCCAGCTTTCATCCCTAAGGTGGGACTAGAATTCACCGTCTCCTGGTGTTTGGCCCAAAGTCACCCAGCCAGCTTTCATCCTTAAGGTGGGACTAGAATTCACCGTCTCCTGGTGATTGGCCCAAAGTCACTCAACGGACTTCTGTGTCGAAGGCGGGGTTAGAATTCACCATATCCTGGTGATTGGTCCAAAGTCACCCAGCTGGCTTTCAGGCCTAAGGTGGGACTATAATTCACTGTCTCCTAGTGGTTCGCCCAAAGTCACCCAGCCATCTTTCGTGCCTAAGGCAGGATTGGAACTCACCGTCTCCCGATTTCTAGCTTGATACCTTAACCACTAAACCAAACTGCCTCTCTCTCCCTTTGAATTTTGCTAAACGTATGATTACATCTCAGTGTTTAAATACAAAAGCAATTCAGAAATGGGCAACTACCTCCTGACATGGTGACATTTTGGTTTTTTTTTTTTTTTTTCATCCAGAGGCAGATTATGTTGCAGTCAGAAACCACTTTATGGAAGCTCGGTCTCGTCTCCCGGCCATGTTCATTGCCACCCCAAAAGACCAGAAACAATCGGTGTGGACCAGAGAGAAGCCATCACCTCAGGTACGTCACACGGTGGCCACCTTACCTGGGCAGCTTCTTCCCTTCTCTACTTCTCATTGTGGAATCAGGTCAGCTGTTTGGACATTTCCGTTGGCAGTGATGAATGAAAGGTCCAGTTTCAAGGCCTATCTTTCATTTGACCCAAAGTGTCCGGATTCCTGAGATTGCCCTAATTAAATCATGAACCTCAAGCCAAGCTTCAAAAGAATCCAAAAGATTTATTAGGAGCAATATGTCGGCATTAATCCATATGTAGCTCAGTCTATCGCACGTAATTTACGGCCACCTGTGACCCTGTTTCCCCCCTCCATTCCTGGATGTGCCATAAATCAGATTTTCCATCGAGGCTGGGTGTCATCAATCACATTCTCCAAGGAAGGATTTTTGTGGGCAGAAGATTACAGCCTAGGTTACAAACTTTGTAAGATAAGCATGGAATGTACTTCTGTTTTTCCCTCTTCTTGCTTATGGCAACTCGGAAACAGGCATAGGAATGCTTTACGAGTTGTCACAAAGTCTGTTGGGCAAGTTGTCTCTTGGTCTCACTTGGTTGCCAGAGACTTGAAGTGAAGTCTCATTGCTCACTTAGCTTTGTGGAGTCCTTGGTGGTCTCTGAGCTTGGTGGTTTTCTTGCAGACATTTCATGACCCAACTAGGTAATATCATCTGTGCTAGAAGAGAGTGGAGTTTGTGGAGAAGAGGAGGACTGGGGTCCTTGGTAGCCTCTGAGCTTGGTGGTTTTCTTGTAGACATTTCATGACCTAACTAGGTAACGTCATCAGTGCTAGAAGGAGTTGGGGAGGAAGAGGACAACCTTAGTACTTTTTGAGCTTGGTGGTTTTCTTGCAGACATTTCATCACCCAACTAGGTCACACCATCAGTGCTAGTGACTGTGGGATTTGTGGAGAGGAGGAGGAGTTGGGTTCTTGGTACTCTCTGAGTTTGGTGGTTTTCTTGCAGACATTTCATGACCCAACTAGGGAACATCATCAGTGGTAGAAGGGAATGAAAACTGTGGAGTGGAAGAGGAGAAGGGGGGAGGAGGATCATGGATTCTGATGCTCTCTTTTCTCGCGGACGTTTCACTACCAAACTATGTAACATCATCAGGGCTAGAAGGGAATGGGGTTTGCTCTAGGTTTATGTAGTAGTGGCTTGCCCTGTCGCTGTTAGTGGAGAACCTCTTGGTAGTTGTTTAATTAGGTTGTTATTTATTCAGTTAGTAATCAACTAAAAACAGCAAACCTCACTCCCATCTTGCACTGATGCTGTTACCTAGTTGGGTCATGAAACGTCTGCAAGTAAACCTCCAAGCTCGGACAGCATGAGGGATTCCACAGTTCAACTCTTGAGCTACAGATATTCTCTCCTGTCACCACTAAGCTTTCAATCCAGTGCTCAGAGCTAAGATAAATACAGTCTTCAGGTTACGACGGTAATTGGGACCGAAATTTCCATCGCCAGGGATGCCAGAAAAGTCATAACTATGAAAAATGGTCCTGTCACTTCTTTCAGTGCCGTTGTGAATGGTCAGTAAATGAACGGTTGTAAGTTGAGGATTAACTGTACTGAAAAAAGTGATTTATGGCCATTTAACAGCTGTGATTATAAGGATGCTGCAATGGTCGTAAGTGTGAAAATCGGCCAAAAGTCACTTTTTTTTCCAGTTCTACTTGTCCTGCCTGGTTGATCTCCACTTAAAAACTCTTCCTCTTCCCTTCTCCAGATCCTTCAGCGCCTCCTTGTACTGGCCCAAGAGGCCCTTCAGGTGTTGGACAAGCAGTTGATGGACCCTCTGGGAACCCAGGATGTGAAGGTGAGTCCTTCAAGAGAAGGCCAGAAGTCTTTTGCCCCAGAGGTGGATCACATCAGGATGGTCGAGTTCCTCCTTTGAAATCCCTTCTTACGACTTAAGCTGGGGAAATCGGAATGGGGCAACTCGTCGCAGCCAACTCACCAAAGCCAACTCATCACTGTCAACTCCCCATGGCCAATTCACCATAGTCAACTCACCACAGCCAATTCACCATGGTCAACTCCCCACAGTCAACTCCCCATGGTCAATTCCCCACAATTAATTTCCCAAGGTCAATTCCCCGTGGCCAACTCATCACAGCCAATTCACCATAGTCAACTCCACACAGCCAATTCACCATGGTCAACTCCCCATGGTCAATTCCCCACAGTTAATTCCCCATGGCCAACTCCCCATGGCCAACTCCCCACAGTCAATTCACCATAGTGAACTCACCATAGTCAATTCACCACAGTCAACTCCCCACAGCCAATTCACCATAGTGAACTCCCCACAGCCAATTCACCATAGTCAATTCACCACGGCCAACTCACCACAACCAATTCACCATGATCAACTCCCCACAGTCAATTCCTCATGGCCAACTCATCACAGCCAATTCACCATAGTCAACTCCCCATGGCCAACTCCTCGTTGCCAACTCCTCACAGCCAATTCACCATGGTCAATTCCCCACAGTCAACTCCCCAAGGTCAACTCCCCATGGCCAACTCTCCATGGCTAGCTCACCAAGACCAATTCTCCATGGCCAATTCACCATGGTCAACTCCCACGGCCAACACATCACAGGCCAACTCACCACACCCCAGCGAAATTAGGGCTGATGATTTTTTTTATAAGAATGTTTTTCATTTGGGAGAAAATCGTACATGCATCATGTGGGCTGTCTTTGGTCTGAGTGGCACCTGTTGTTGGTGTGTGTGTGTGTGTGTGTGTGTGTGTGTGTGTGTGTAAACACAAGGGATGGAACACAAAAGAGCAAACACACAGCAAACCAGATTTGATTTGATTTAATTTAAAGTTAATTAAAATCAGATTACAGTGATGACTATTTATTACTGCTGACATATTAAATAGTAAGCCCTGATTGATGCTCTGTGTAGCTTCCCTTCTAGAAACCCAGACTCTACTTTCTTGCCATGCAAAACAAGCCAATGATATTAACCATAATCTCAGCTTGCCATCTCGGCTAAGGTGGCTCTTTTTCCTGGCTTAATTATATCTCAGAAGCTGCTGTTTTGCTTTCCTAACGTAGCTGAAATCTATTTCAGCTGTTGGACTAAAGATTCTCGAAGTTAGTAGCAGCTCAGGTAGTTCTCGACTTACAACAGTTCGTTTAGTGACCACCCAAAAGTTACCACAGCACTGAAAAAAAAAGTGACTTACGACCGTTTTCCCCACTTACGGCCTTTGTAGCATCCCTTTGGTCGCGTGAAAAGAAAAAAGTCAGACACTTGGCAACTAACTCATATTTTATGATGGTTACCATATCCCGGGATTGCGTGATCCCCTTTTGAAATCTGACAAGCAAGGTCAATGGGGAAGTAGGGTTCACTTAACAACCATGATACTACCGAAAATATGACTGTCATGCCCCTGTTGGAGTCCGACTCCGAGAGAGAGATGGAACAGCTGCCAGAGAGTGGGGGTTGTGGAGGAAACTGGGGAAGGGCACAGGCCAGCTGGGTATTCAGAGGAAGACCCAGGCCCATCCCCTCTTCATCCTAGGTCACGCAGGGAGGAACGGAGAAGGGAGCAACGTGAGTTGCATGGTTTACGGGGGAGCAAAGGGCCCTGATCCCCTTCATGGGCTGCAGCTGAGAGGACTGGTTAAAAGGACAAACTGCACATGGCGAAGTTGCTGGAAGCAAAGCATGCTTTATTCTTGTCGGGGCTTATTTGTGTTTTGGCTTCCTCCCAAGTGTGCTTGCTGCGTTATTTTATTTATTTATTTATTTATCAAACATTTATATACCGCCCTTCTCCCGAAGGACTCAGGGCGGTGCACAGCCAATTCTACCCCAACACATGAATACAAAAATTAAAATGAAATTAAATAATTTGGGCTGTTAAATTAAAAGTCAACCCTCCCCATTAGTATTTAAAAACCCCAATTTAAAATCCAAATTAAAACAGGAGACGGTTAAAATCTCATATCAGCCCAGGCCAGCCTGCTCGAAGAGCCAGGTTTTTAACACACGTCTGAAGGTTCTCAGGTCTGTGCTGGTATGTATCTCAGGTGGCAGAGTATTCCAGAGGGCAGGGGCCCCCACAGAGAAGGCCCTACTCCTGGGGGCCGCCAGACGACACATAGAGGCCGACGGCACCCGGAGAAGGCCCTCCCTGTGGGAACGCACAGGTCTGTTGGAGATCACCGGCAGAACGCAGTCCTGCAGGTAGCCTGGCCCAATGCCATGGATCGCTTTAAAGGTCAAAACTAGAACCTTAAAGCGAACCTGGAAAGCCACCGGCAACCAATGCAGCTCGCGCAGGAGAGGCGTCACATGGGAGCTTCACGACGCCCCCATAATCATCCGCGCGACTGCATTTTGCACCAGTTGGAGTCTCCGGGTGCTCCCCACAGGGAGCCCCATGTAGAGAGCGTTACAGTAATCCAGGTGAGAGGTGACAAGGGCATGAGTGACCGTGCGCAGGGCGTCCCGATCCAGGAAGGGCCATCTGGTAGGGTTATCTGGTAGAAGTCTGCAATGAATCATCCTTGCCTGCCTTCATTGTGGTGTGTGGGGTTTTTTTTTTTTTTAATTTCAAATTAACTTTACTTTGGGTGCAGACTAGATTTACTCCCTCCATAAACTGTTTTCTTTAAGAGTTGGATATCCAGCTGAGGATAATTGGACATTGGGGCCAAATTGGAGGCATTAAAGGGACTTTCTTCTATTTTTGTGACTTGGTTATTGTTGTGTCACGCCCCTTTGGGTCATCACAACGACCTACTCTGAAAGTAAGGCCTGGCTTGATTTGTGCATGTGCGCTTAATATAAGCCCACCCCCCCTCCCCCAAAATAAGCCCTAATTAAGACCCCCATCCACTCCAGGGTGCATGGGTAAAAATGAAGCCAGAGTGGGGATGAAGGGGTGGAGTTGCCCTACGACTTACCTTTGGACAGTTGTAGCCAGGGGTGGGACTCAAATTTTGTAACAACCGGATCTGTGGGCGTGGCTAGGTGGGCATGGTCATGTGACTGGGTGGACATGGCTTCTTCCTTCTTTGGCAGCAAATCCCCCCCCCTTGTTTTTTTGGGCCTTCTGGGCCTCAGGGAACCTCCTGGGGGGATGTTTTTGCTCCCAGGAAGCTTCCCCGGGGTCCAGAAAGGAAAAAAATGGAGTGGGGGGAGGTGGGAGGAGGGAGCTGCGTTCCCCCCCCCCCTCCATTTTTTGCCTTCCTGGGCCTCAGGGAAACCTCCTGGGTGAAATAGTGAGACAGTGAAGGGAATCCCAGCACAGCTGATCATAGGAACAGCTGATCGTCGGGAGGGGAAAACAAAAGAAGAAATACCTTAAGGAGTGATTGGACGGGGAAGAACGCAGTCGGCAGCGCCAGGCATGCCCGCAATGTTGCGCATGCACAATAAATGGGAAGGGAGGGGAGGGGCAGGCCGAGGGGGGCGGGGCCAGCCAGGGACACAATTTGCCGGTTCTCCGAACTGCACAGAATCATAACAACCGGTTCTACAGAACCGGTCTGAACCGGTAGAATCCCACCCCTGGTTGTAGCCAGGCCTCACAAACCCCGACACCTGCTATGCCGGCCCATTTCCTCTGCAGCTGGCAAGGTTTTCCTGAAGGCCTCTGTAGCTTTTTTTTAAATTTATTTTATTTTTTATTTTTTTTAATTTAATTGATATACCTCCCGCTCTCCCATTTGGGACTCGGGACGGTGTACAGCCAGATTAAAAAACAATACAGAGAAATTTAAAATTTAAAAACAAATTAAAGAAGTGGCTGAAATTAAAATAATTCAAAACAAGGACATATAAAACAACAAATTTAAAACCCCACGATACTACTAGGCCGGACCGGCTCATTGAAAAAGATGGGTCTTCAAGGCGCACCTGAAGGTCCGCAGGTCAGGGATAGTCGGTATTTCCGGGGGCAACTCGTTCCAAAGGGAGGGGTGCTCCCACAGAGAAGGCCCGTACCCTCGGGGTCGCCAGCCAGCCGACATCGTCCTGATAACCAAGCTTTGGATCGATCTGTAGAATTGTATTTGTTCAGAATTGGGAAAGTGAGAAGATACCGAGAGAGGGAAAAGTAATTGAGAAAACATTTGAATGTGCAGAAATGAATAGATTGACATTGGAAATTAAATGAAAAAGAAGAATCTGACTAGTACATGATATGGGATTTATTTTATCAATGGTTAGAACCAAGGGTCTTCAAACTTGGCAACTTTAAGACTTGTGGTCTTCAACTCCCAGAATTCCTGAGCTAACATCACCGGAGGAGGAATTCTGGGGGTTGAAGTCCACAAGTCTTCAAACTGTCAAGTTTGAAGGCTCCTGGGTTAGAAAATAAAATTAATTAAAATGGATTAGATGAATGTATAAAGCAATAAGAGAAGCTTGTTTAAAAAAATGGATAAATTGGATTTTATTTATATGAAAATGTGATTATTGTTATATTGAGAAGGAGAGTATTAATCATAAACTGTAAGCAACAAAATATGTACCTAATTGACACATGGTTGAAATGGAATGGATTTAATTGTATACAAAAATTAAAAAAATTATTTTAAAAAAAGCTCAGGATCAATCCAGAACAGGGGTCGCCAACCTTTTGGACCTCAGGGACCACCAAACTCATAATTTTAGATCCGAGGGACCACTAACTGGTTCTGTGGGTGTGGCCTAATTTGTGGGTGTGGCTTGGTGCTCATGTAACTGGCTGGGCATTGCTTGTACGTAAATATTATAAGTATTTATATAAATATTGAATTTTTTTATAAAAAAAGAGCAACTTTTACCCAAAATCAGGCAAAGCAGGCAAGCAGATTGAGTTGCCCACAGAATCACAGATTCAGAGATCTATCTATCTGCCATCGGCTAGCTCAGTCTGTCACATAAAATTTGCTTGCAAGCAAACTCATAAAATTTGCTAGCAAGCAAACTCACAAAATTAACTCACAACACACCATGCATGTAAATATTGAATTTTTAATTAAAAAGAGCAACTTTTACCCAAAATCAGGCAAAGCAGGCAGATTGAGTTGCTCACAGAATCATTCAATGATCTATCTATCTGCCATCGGCTAGCTCAGTCTCTCAAATTTGCTTGCACTGAATTTGCTTGCAAGCAAACCTCCAGTCCTAAGGGAGGTTCGGCTGTACTTAAAAGCAGAGCCGAAAACTAGCTGGAAAGCAAGAAATCCAACCATTTTCTGCTTCCTAGCTAATCTAAATCTCCCGGTGCAGCAGAACAGATGATGGTCAGAAAAAGGAAAAATAGCAATTTTATCAGGCATGTTTGCCGGGTAAGGAGTGAGTGGGCAGGGAGGGTTCCCACGGGCCGTGTGGGCGGCGCAGCACTTGTGTTTTTGCGCAGCCTGGATTAATTGCTTTGTGGGGGTGCTCTGGGGGTGAGATTTCTCTGCGGCCCACCAAAATTTTCTCACGGCCCACCAGTGGGCTGTGGCCCACCGGTTGGCGACCGCTGATCCAGAGCTCTGTTATCAATTGAAGAGGCCTTCAGGAAAGCCTTGCCAGCCACAGAAGAAGTTCCTGTAGACCTCTGACAGCAAAAAGGAGGCCGGGGGCAATGCATGTAAGTGAGGTTAGTCAGTGGATGGCATCCCCCGAAAATAAGACCTGGTGCCTTTTTTAGTGGCAAAAAAAATATAAGACAGGGGCTTATTTTCGGGGAACCATGGTAAATCATGTCATCATGGGGGATGCTGCAACGGTCATAAGTATGGAAAATGGTCATAAGTCACTATTTTCATTACCGTTCAAATGCTCCCCAAAGGCACTGTTGTAAATTGAGGACTACCTGTACAGGTAAACTTCCAAATCAGTGGTCGCCAACGAGCAGCTGAGAAACCGGAGTCCTTTGCAGGAAGCAAAGAAGTTTTTGCACTCAAGCCTTGTGAATGTTTAGAGTCTCTTAGTTTGTGTTTGAAGACTCTTTGATTTATTGTTTAGTAACTTTATCTGTTGCTCTTGGCAGATTTGCAAAAACTTGGCAAGGTTCTTTCTTGTCGGAGCTAATTAGTTGGAAGCAGCCTTTTAACCGTGAAGAAACAGGATTCGTAAATGAAACATTAAAAGGTGGTGCTGTTATCTTTGTCTTGTGTTTGCTTTCTGGGAACCAGGTTTGGGTCAGACCAGTAAGTCACATGGTCGTTAAGCGAACACGACTTCCTTGTTGATTTTGCTCACCAGAAGGTCGCAAAAGGGGATCACGGTACCCCAGGGACACAGCGACCGTCATTAATACGAGTCAGTTGCCCAAGCTTCTGAATTTTGGTCACATGACCACGGGGACACTGTAATGGTCATAACTGTGAAAAACAGCCCCCAGTCCTATTTTTTTCAGTGCCGTTGTAACTTCGAACAGTCACTAAGCGAACCCTCGTAAGTGGAGGACTACCTGTATTGAATTTGCTGGGTGGGCGAAACTCTTTTCAGATAGTCAGGAATCAGTATAAAATCAAATGAAAAATGAAAAAATAATATAAAATGTAAAACAATATAAAATGTAAAATAATATAAAATATAAAATGATATAAAATGTAAAATATCAAATAATATGAAATAGAAAACAGTACAAAATCATACAAAATGTAAAATATAAAATAATATAAAATATCAAATAATATAAAACATAAAATAATATAAAATATCAAATAATGTAAAATATAAAATGATATAAAATGTGAAATGTAAAATAATATAAAATATCATTTTAAATAATAAATCAAATAATATAAAACATAAAATAATATAAAATATCAAATAATGTAAAATATAAAATAATAAAATGTGAAATGTAAAATAATATAAAATAAATGTAAAATAATATAAAATATCAAATAATATAAAATATCAAATAATATAAAATATCAAAATATCAAATATCAAATAATATAAGATGTAAAATGTAAAATAATATAAAATAACATAAAAATATAAACTGTAAAATAATACAAAATACTATAAACTATAAAATAATATAAAATGTAAAATAGTGTAAACTACTATAAAATGTAAAACAGTATCCAATGGAAAATAATATGAAACGGAAAATAATGTACAAAATGGAAAATAATAAATGGAAGCGTGTGATTTCTGCGATTTTCTTTTCTTTTTTAAGAGCCAGGCTTAATTTTTTTTTTAAAGCTGGGTGTAAGCCCGACAACTGCTTCCTCTCTCTCTTTCTGCTCTACGCCAGGAAATCTTCTGCACGGTTCTTTTTTCCGAACTCTTTGCGGTCAAATTGGGAGCCCGAGAAAATAGCGCAGTGGATGGTTTCTGGTGCGGGGTGGGGGTGGGGGGGCTGAGGGTGAAATGCATGAACTCGCTGAACACCCCCAGTATGTGACTCAGCCCTGGAGTTTGTGTGCAGATGTGAGTTGTGGTTAATGAGATATGAGCTGGTCTCATAATTTGATTTTTTTTTTCTGTCTTTCTCAGGAAAATTGCTTAATGGCAATGGGGAGGGATTGGGTTTCTCCACTCCCTTTCCTGCCTGACCTCGATTAAGCAAAATTAATCCTTAAAAACTTGGGGGGGGGGGATGGAAGTGGGGGAAATTGCCAGCCCCATCAGCAGAGGAAACATGGCGGAGTTTGTACTGATCTCAGGTTCGTGAGTCCTTGTTGCTCTCTGGGCTTGGTTGGGTTTTGGGGTTTTTTTTTTTTTGGTAGACTGTTCATTGCCCAACTAAGGAATGTCATCAATGCTAGAAGTGAGTTGGGTTTGTGGAGAGGAGGAGGAGGAGGACTGTGGGATCCTTAATGTGCTCTGATCTTTGTTGTTTTCTTGCAGACATTTCATGACCCAACTAAGTAGCATCATCAGTGCTAGAAGGGAGTGGGGTTTATGGAGAGGAGGAGAAGGATGACAACGACAATGACAGTGACAAGGACTAAGGGGTCCTTGGCGCTCTCTGAGCTTGATTGAGTTTTTTTGCAGACTTTTCATTACCCAACTAGGGAACCTCATCAGTGCCAGAAGGGAGTTGGGTTTGTGGAGAGGAGGAGGAGGAATAATTTCAGGTCCTTGATGCTTTCTGAGCTTGGTTTTCATTATCCAACCAGGGAATGTCATCAATGCTAGAAGTGAGTTGGGTTTATGGAGAGGAGGAGGAGAGAAGCTGAGTTTGATAGTTTCCTTGCAGATGTTTTGTTACCAAACTAAGGAACATCATCAGTGCTGGAAGGTTTAAAGTGGGCAATCCCTACTTCCTTCTAGAACTGATGATGTTCCTTAGCTGGGTAATGAAATGTCTGCAAGTAAACAAGCAAACTTAGAGAGCACCAAGTACCCTACAATCGTTGTTGTTGTTGTCGTCATCGTCTTCCTCCTCTTCCTCCAACTCTTCCTCTTCCTCCTCTCCACAAATCCCACTCCCTTCTAGCCTTGATGAGGTTCCCTAGTTGGGTCACGAAATGTCTGCAAGAAAACAACCAAGCTCAGAGAGCACCACGGACCCCTCATATCAAATCCAAGCGACAGAGATTCTCTTGGATTGATACCAGGCCAAACAATCCGGCAGAAAATGGCACCCTGATCAAGGAATTATCAAGGAGAAAAACTCCTCCACCAAAATGGCAGGGCGAGCTACTGTATCTAAAGCACAGCCCATCCTCCCTTGCACTGATGATGCTACCTAGTTGGGTCATGAAATGTCTGCAAGGAAACCATCAAATACAGAGAGAGTAAAGAAAAAAAACACATTTAATCATACATAGATTAACAGCAGCTAGAATTGTATTTTCTCAAAATTGGAAAAATGAAAAGATTCCAATAAGAGGTGATTCGGAAAATATTGGAATGTGCAGAAATGAATAGATTAACATTGGCAATTAAAGAACAAGAAGAAGCGGAATATTATATGATGTGGGATTGATTTTATAAATGGTTGGAAAATAAAGTAAGAAGTTAAATGAATATCGTCAGAATGGTAAGATATATAAGGTTGTGCAGTTTTTAACACGGATGTAATCCTAGTAAGAAATGTATACTAAACATATAAATATTTCCACAAGATATATGCACCCAAGTCGACACACTATATAACTGAAAGATGGATTTGTTGTAAAATAAAATAATAAATATTAAACAACAACACAGAGAGCACCATGGATTCCACTCCACATTCAGTCCTGAATTGCAGATATTATCTTTTGTCGGATCTAAAGTTTGCCCATGGCAAAAGGTTTTATCTCCATTTCTATTCACACCCCAAGGGGTTCATCATATTCTCTGTTGTTCTTTTTGGGAGAAATCAGATGTACATGACCGTGTGTGTGTGTCCTGGCCAGCTTTTGATTCTCGCTTGTGCCTTGGGCGAGTGCAACGTTCAAGCTCGAAATTGTGGCTAATGTTAAATGGGGGTGGCCAATCTTGAATGTCCAGATGTATAGTAAGAAAAGTGTGTATTTGTAGCTTGGGGGTTGAATTATGAGGTCCTTGATGCTCTCTGAGCTTGGTTGTTTTCTTGCAGACGTTTCATGACCTAACTACGTAATCTCATCAGTGCCTTTAGATTAGATTAACAAACTTGGAAGGGACCTTGTAGGTCATCTAGTCCAACCCCCCCTCCCCCGCCCAAGCTGGAGTCCCTGTACCATTTCTGACAAACGGCAGCCCAATTTCTTCTTGAAAACCTCCAGTGGGGAAGTTCTCTCAACTTCTGAAGGCAACTTCTGTTCCATTGGTTGATTGTTCATGTCAGAAAATTCCTCCTTATTTCCAGGTTGAATCTCTCCTTGATCAGTTTCCATCCATTATTCCTTGTCTGGCCCTCAGGTGTCTTGGAGAATAGCTTGACCCCCTCCTCCTCCTGTGGCAGCCCCTCAAATATTGGAAGATGCTCTCATGTCTCCCCTGGTCCTTCTCTTCCCTAGACTAGCCAGGCCCAGTTCCTGCAACCGTTCATTGTATGTTTTAGCCTCCAGTCCCCTAATCATCTTGGTTACTCTTCTCTGCACTCTAGAAAGAGTACTGCATCCAGCTTTGATCACCACATTATAAAGTCTAGAAAGCCTCAACATCTTTTTCATAGTGTGGTGACCAAAACTGGATGCAGTATTCTAGGTGTGGTCTTACTAAGTCTTTATAGAGTGCTATTAGGGACCTCATTTGATCTTGAAAGAAATGTGGTTTTTCTCTCTGTTCACATATAAGTGGTTTGGATAGAAGTGTGTCTTTGTTGCTCAGGGTTGAAGTCTGGGGTCCTTGGCGCTCTCTGAGCTGGGTTATTTTCTTGAAGATGTTTCATTAGATAAAACCATCAGTGTTAGAAGGGAGTGGAGATTGCAGAGTGTAGGAGGAAAAGTAGATCTGTGGGATCCACCACCCTTTACATTCTTCAAGCCCTCAAAAGTCATACGGAGAATTGGACGCAGGAATTAGTTGTGTCTAATTTAATTGAAAGGAAGGACATGGGGTGATATGACAGCAGTCTTCCAATTTTTGAGGGGCTGCTACAAAGAAGAGAGGGTCAAGCTATCCTCCAAAGCACCAGAAGGCAGGACAAGGAGCAATAGTTGGAAATGAATCAAGGAGAGAAGCAACCTGGAACTAAAGAGAAATTTCCCAACAGTGAGAACAATTAATCAATAAAATGATTTTCCTCCAGAAGTTGTGCAAGAAAACCACCACTGGAGGTTTTAAAAAGAGATTTGTCTAAAATTTGTTTTAAAAAGCAGGGGGTTGGACTAGAAGACCTTCAAGTCCCTTCCAACTCTTACTCTGTTAAAGAAGAGGGTGGGGTGAACTTATTCTCCAAAGCACCTAAAGGCAGAAGAAGTAATGGTTGGAAGCTACTCAAGGAGAGAAGCAACCCAGAACTAAGGAAAAATATCCTAACAGTGAGGACAATGCTCTGTCTTACATATTGGCAAAAAAAAAATCAGAAAATAAAATACAGGCTGAATAGTCAAGACCCTGTTGATGATCCAAACTCTTGTCAAGGACCTTGGAGTACTCATCTCAAATGACCTAAGTGCTAGAGCCCACTGTAACTACATAGCCAAAAAGGAATTAAGAGTTGTTAACCTAATCCTATGTAGCTTTTTCTCTGGTAATATCACATTACTAACTAGAGCATACAAAACATTTGCTAGACCAATACTTAAATACAGCTCATCAGTCTGGAACCCACATTATGTATCTGATATTAACACAGTTGAGAAAGTCCAGAAATATTTCACAAGAAGAGTTCTCCATTCCTCTACTTGTTGCAGAATACCTTATGCCATCAGACTCGAAATTTTAGACCTTGAAAACCTATAACTATGCCACCTTTGATCCGATCTAAGTATAGTATATAAAATCATACATTGCAATGTCCTACCTGTCAATGAATACTTCAGCTTCAATCATAACAACACAAGAGCAAACAATAGATACAAACTCAAGGTTAATCGCACCAAACTTGATTGCAGGAAATACGACTTCAGCCATAGAGTGGTCAATGTCTGGAATACTCTACCTGACTCTGGGGTTTCTTCCCCAAACCCCAAAAACTTTAACCTTGGACTGTCTACTATTGACCTCACCCCTTTCCTAAGAGGTCTGTAGGGGGCGTGCATAAGCGCACCAACATGCCTACCGTCCCTGCCCTATTGTTTCTTTTATATTTTATATTTTATTTTTCTTATATGTATCCATGTATTCATAACTATGTTTTTACTTATATCTATTGTCTTGTAAGCAATTGACAAACCAAATAAAATAAATAAATAATTAAAAATAATAATAATTAACCAGTGGAACAGCTTGCTTCCAAAAGCTGGAGGTTTTTCAAAAGAGCTTGGATAGCCATTTGTCTGAAATAATATGAGGTCTCCTGCCCGAGCAAAGGATTGGACTAGAAGACCTCTAAGGTCCCTTCCAATTCTGTTATGCTGCTAAAAGAGATTGGAAAGCCATTTGAGTGGGATTGCACAGGGCCGTGATGGTGAACCTATGACACGCGTACCACAGGTGGCACACAGAGCCATTTGTGCCAACACGCGAGCTGCAGGCAAACTTACCTCACTGCGCATGGCATGCACGTGCCTCACAGCTGATTTTGGGGCGGGTTTGAGGCCTTTTTCGGCCTCCCAGAGGCTCGAGGAAGGCTTCTGCAAGCTTTGCAGGCCGAAAACTAGGCCCGTTTAATCACTTTGGGTATTGTCAGAAAAACAGGAAGTGACAAAACAGGGCTAGTTTTCGGCCTGCAAAGCTGCCTACAGAAGCCTTCCTCAAGCCTCTGGGAGGCCGAAAAAGGCCTCAAACCCGCCCCAAAATCAGCTGTGAGCCACAGTGCAGGTAAGGGGGCAGTGGGGGTATGGGTGGGGATCGTGCACACATGTGTAGGGGGTGTGTGGGGGGGCACGCATTGCCTTCTGGGTGCTGGCACGCAAGCATGCAAGCGCATACACAATTTTTGGCACAGGAACCCAAAAAGGTTAGCCACCACTGGTACAGAGCCTCTTGCCTTGAGTAGGGGGTTGGACTAGAAGACCTCCAGAGTCCCTTCCAGCCATATGATTGCACAATAGTAATTTTTGGGGGATGACCCTGAGTATGGTGGCATATTCCCCAAGAGAGGTTGCGCTTGTCAGGGGCTGTCAGGAAATGCTTTCAGCACCGGGGTAAATGTTATGTTTATTTAAGGCTTTAGCCTTTCAGAGCAAGTCTTTTTGATAATACCTTGCAATCTTTAATGCTATTGTTGCTGGAGGCTGGTGCGTGACGTTGTTTTTGTTGCGTTGTGTTCTTGTGGTATGTTCCTCTGAAATCCATCAACAGCCAGAGCGAATCTGGCACAAGGAAAGGATCAGGGTTAAACGTCTATGACTGTGAACTTTGGAAATACGGGTAATTTGTTTAGTTTAAACTAAACTAAACTTTATTGTCCTTGCACCTCGTACAATGAAATCGAACACCATCTTCAGTGCACATCATGACCATGAAAATAGACACAAACATACCTCCTTCACACTCCACATGTTGAACCGAAAACCCCTGACACCACACCAACGCTGCACTATATAGCAGAATTCAATAGAGTTACTGCCCTGGGATAGAAGCTGTTTTTCAGCCTATTTGTCCCTGTTTTTATTGTCCAGTGTGCGCATGCGCAGAGCTGCCAGGAGAGCAGAACAGCTAAGGAACAAGGGTCAACTTGGGAATAAAGTCACAGGTGGACAGTGAATAGCTCTTCCCACAGGGAATAAAAGAGGAGCGAAAGGGGAGTGGTGTTTGCAGGAGACAATTAGTTCGTTTAATTAGTGTGAAGATATGTTCCTGACTTCTTGCCATGTCATTGCTGCTACAGTGTGGCGTTTGGAAGCTATCGGCCTGGCAACTCTCCAAGCCTGATAATGGTCTGTACTTGTGATACCTCTTGAAAGACTGTTGGCCAGGGTTTTGCTGAAGAGGAATTCCCTGTAAACTAAATAAAAAGGGTTTATTGGGACGAGGAGTCGGCTTCGTGCTGTTGGGGAAGCCAAGGTCAGAACACTGTGATTCTTACCTGCTGACCGTAAAACCTTTCTGCTACAGATGGCCTTCCGTCCTCCCTTGGACCTCTATGATGTCCTCATCCACCTGAATCCCAAGCAAGTTCCCAGGCACCTGGAGGCCGTGGACCGGCCCACCGCATCCTTCCACCGGGGGATGTTGAAGAGCAGCAGTAGTGCAAAGACCATTTCTTTCCCAGTGGTGGACTACGACCCCGTGCAGTGCTACCTGGAGGAGCTCCGAGTAAGTATCTGTTGTGGTTCGCTGGCAGCTGGTACAGACGGCAGTAGAATCAGACAGTGGGGAAGAACGGGGTCCAGTCAGGGAGTCTGGAGAGGACTCGGATGAGGGTCCTGCATCCAGAGATGGGGCCAGGACCATTTGGGAGTGGGGCGCTGCCTTTGGAGCCTCCGGAGTCTGGCAGCAGCAAGGAAAAGGAACAAGGGGAGCCTGTTCCCAGTGTGTGTGTGTGTGCTCAGAACTGCTAGAAGGTGAGAGCAACTGAGACAAAAGGGGCGACTCGAGAGGCTGGGAGGTGATTTCCCCTCCCATAAGGGATAAAAGTCAGGGCAAGATGACGGAACCATTGCAGGAAGCGAAGTAGTTCGATCGTTTCCAAGTCCTCCTTGAAGCTCTTTGTACTTCGGTTGGGTTTTTCTTGTACCTTGGTTGGTTTCTTTTCTAGTTCATTTGACACTTCTGTTTCTGGCAGCACTTCACAGAACTGAAAGGTGGGTGCTTATCTCGGGGAACTATTTGAGATTAATTCCGGCTGGGAATGAAAACAATGCCCAGCGTTGCAATAAAATAGGTTTTGTTTTTAAAATAAGTGTGTGCGCGATTACAGTTTAGGAAGCCTGGGTCAGAGCAGTATCCGGCTGGTGGACACCTGGACGTTCACCTAGGGAAGCGTGGCTGCAATCCTAACATTGTACATGTAGTCCTCAGCTTATGACCGCAGTTGAGCCCAAAATTTCTCTTGCCAAGCGAGACAGTTGTTAAGTGAGTGTCCCCCCCCCCCCCCGATTTTTATGCTCAGTGTGCCTCATGGACCTTTCCAATTGTGGTTTATTCAGCCATCTTATGATTGCGTTGCTAAGCCATCTGGATAGCGAGGTGGGCGGTCTATGAAGTTAAAAAAAAAATAATGCAGGTAGGCCTCGACTTACAGCAGTTCATTTTAGTGATCAGTTAGTCAACGGCCCTGAAAAATGTGACTTACGACCATTTTCCACCCTCGCAGCTCTTCCAGCATCTACGTTATGAGGATGAAAGTCCGTTTTCTCTGCAGCCTTTTCGCAGCCTTGCGAAATAACCAACATTGTCCTCAAAAGTGGTTTGTTTGGTTTTTGGGTTGTTTTTTTTTTTAACTCTGCTCCTCATCAGATGACTAATCGCCCCCATTAAAGCCAACAAGGTGATTCAGAGGCTGTGAAAGCAACCCGGTGCAGAAGGTTTGAAGCAATGGAGTGGGGTGGGGGGGGAGAGAAGCCGTTCGCGAGAAACTCTCTCCTCCCGAGAAGGGAAGAGAGATCAGGATCGAACCTGTTTTGTCCCGTTCTTGCAGAATTGTCCTGTCTTTTGTAAGAGAGACGCAACAACCCCTTTCTGCATGTCACCGGCTTCTCGGTGGCGGGGCCTTGATCAACTAACTCCCTTGTGGCCTGGGTTTGTGATGACAACGTGAGTCAATGTGTATGTGTGTGTGGATTGAGCAACTTAACCACTCGCTCAAATACATTTTGACATCAAAGGCTCTTTCTGTGTTGGAGTCTCCATAAACAAACATATAGATGATTTTTTTTTTAAAAAAAATACAGATCATTTTTTGATGGGTCGGTAAATTGAGACACACACGCTTGTTTTTCTCATTTAGGAGTCCCAATGTTTATAATCTATAACTTGCCTTTGTTATTTTTATGAGTAACTCAAAGGCAGCAAACATACTTGAAGTCGTCCCCCCCCCGCCCCGATTTTCCATACAAAAAACAACCCTGCAAGGTGGATTGAGCTGAGAGAGGGGAACTGGTCTTAACTCACCAACTCAACTCCCCCCCCCCCCTTAGGCACGAAATCCAACTGGGTGATTTGGGGCCACTCACTAGAAGACGGTGAGTTCTAGTTCTGCGTTGGTCATGAAAGCCTGCTGGGTGTCTTTGGCCAATCACTAGGAGACAGAGAGTTCTAGTCCTGTCTTTAGGCACGAAAGCCAACTGGACAATTTTGGGCCAATCCCCAGGAGACGGTGAGTTCTAGTGCTGCTTTAGCCATGAAAGCCAGCTGGGTGACTTTGGCCAATCACTAGGAGACTGTGAGTTCTAGTCCCGCTTTAGCCATGTAAGCCAGGTGGGTGACTTTGAGCCAATCACCAGGAGATGGTGAGTTCTAGTTCAGCCTTGGCCATGAAAGCTAGTTGGGTGACTTTGAGCCAATCACCAGGAGATGGTGAGTTCTAGTGCAGCCTTGGCCATGAAAGCTAGTTGGGTGACTTTGAGCCAGTCACCAGCAGATGGTGAGTTCTAGTCCCTCCTTAGACAGGAAAGCCCTCTGGTTGACTTTGGTCAATCACCAGCAGACTGTGAGTTCGACTCCTGCCTTAGGATGAAAGCGAGATGAGAGATTTTGGGCCAATCACTAGAAAATGTTGAGTTCTAGTTCTGCCTTGGCCATGAAAGCCAGCTGGGTGACTTTGAGCCAATCACCAGGAGGCGGTGAGTTCTAGTCCTGTCTTTAGGCATGAAAGCTGGCTGGGTAACTTTTGGCCACTGCCTCTCTCTCTCAGCCCATCCCACCCTCACTGGGTTGTTATGGGGAACACAGGAGGAAGAAGGTGTGTTGTATATGTTTTCTGCAAAACTAATAAAGGATGGATGGATACCTATAGATTATTAATTTGGAGATTTTCTTTCCTAATATGTTTGCTGCTTTATTTCTAAAAATAAAAAGAATACAAATGGGATGGATGGATGGATGGATGGATAATATTTGTAGCTTGGGTTAATGGATGGATAGGATAGATAGATAGATAGATAGATAGATAGATAGATAGATAGATAGATAGATAGATAGATAGATAGATAGATAGATAGATAGATAGATAGATAGATAGATAGATAGATAGATAGATAGATAGATAGATAGATAGATAGATAGATAGATAGATATTTGTAGCTTAGGTTAATGGATGGATGGATAGATTAGATAGATAGATAGACAGACAGACAGACGGACGGAAGATTTTCTTTCCTGATGTTTGCTGTCTTATTTGTAAAAATAATGAAGATGGGATGAATGAATGAACAATGGATGGATGATAGATAGATAGATACCGGTAGATAGATAGATAGATAGATAGATAGATAGATAGATAGATAGATAGATAGATAGATAGATAGATAGATAGATAGATAGATAGATAGATATTTGTAGCTTAGGTTAATGGATGGATGGATAGATTAGATAGATAGATAGATGGATGGATGGATGGATGGATGGATGGATGGATGGATGGATGGATGGACGGACGGACGGACGGACGGACGGAAGATTTTCTTTCCTGATGTTTGCTGTCTTATTTGTAAAAATAATGAAGATGGGATGAATGAATGAACAATGGATGGATGATAGATAGATACAGATAGATAGATAAGTACAGATAGATAGGTACAGATAAATAGATACAGATAGATAGATAGATAGATAAATAGATAGATAGATAGATAGATAGATAGATAGATAGATAGATAGATAGATAGATAGATAGATAGATAGATAGATAGATAGATGAATTTTCTTTCCTGATCAAAACTCTCGAAAACTGAGATGTAGGGTAGTAGAAACTGTTTTAAGTTTTTCATGCCAGAAACATGTCTCTCGGATAGTTTAATCCCAAAACGGGGTTAATTCAGCCGCCAAGCGTGTTTCATCAGTGGCGTTGATGGTTGCCCTCCAGGGGTGTTGGCTCGGCGTGAATGCTCCTCGCTGGGATTTTGGGATTTTATTTTCTTTTTTCATCATTTTTAAAAGGATGAACAAAAGATACCACCCAGGTCGGATGGGTGTGCCCCGAGAGGACTCCTTTGCCCAAAGACGTCCCCGCAACTTGTAAAACATCCGTCGAATCTTGTAGGAAAAATAATAATAAAAAACTCCTAACACTAAGAAGCTTATAAGAAGGAGACCGTTCTCAGCTTACGGCCACAAATTTTCATGGCTAAGCCAGGCAATTGTTCAGTGAAATTTGCCCCAGTTTATAACCACTGTTGTTAAATGAATCAACGTGGTTGTTAAGTGAGTCACACAGTTGTAAAGCGAATCCAGCTTCCCCATTGACTTTGCTCATCGGGAGGTCGCAAAAGGGGATCACACTTGAAACCGTCATAAGTACAGGCCAGTTGCCAAGCATCTCAATTTTGATCACGTGACCACAGCCAATGGTTGTAAATGTGAAAAATGGTCATAAGTCACTTCGAACTTCGAATGGTCACTAAAGGAATGGTTGTAAGCGTCAAGGTATTGAGATTTAATAGGATGAGTCAGCAAAGTTATTGCCGCTTTAAGACTGAGGATGGGTCCACAGGGTTATTGCCATTTTAAGAAGCTGTCTATATAAGGGCGGTCATGAGAGGACATATCTCTCTTCTCGTGTTCTATATCCATTGTAGTTCTCCATGCAGAATATAGAAGATAGATTGATTGCCAGGTATTTGCCTACCACGTATATGTATGTATATAGCAGTCTTGTATATAAACCACTAGTTAAATGTCTAAGTCTCTGTGTGCTGTATTTTGCTCCTGGGTCGTCTCACAATAGTAGTCACGCTGCAAACACTCTGACAGTAAGTCGAAGATTACCTGTACAGGGTGTATGGTCATTCCATGTCAAGATGGCAACCATGCCTGGAGGTTTTTTTTTTAATACTCTTGGAAATAACTAAGAGTAAACCCAACTTAACCCAACTAAACCTGGTTAGTAAGATACTTACTTTAGCTTGTTGCTGAAAAGACTCTTAACCCAATTTATGGCTTTTCTCTGAGTACCACAAGGTTAAGTGTCCCTTAGGCTGAACTTGGTGCCTTGTGAGTAGAAAGATCAGTTTCCCATTTCAGGCTACCACTTGTACGTTTCCTGGTGGTCTCCCATCCGTGCTCTAATCCAGTGTTTCTCACCCTTGGCAACTTTAAGACAGAGTTCCTAAAACCACCAAGATAGAAAACAAGAGGCCCGTCATCACTTGACAGGACAAGCCACTGTAGGTAAATAGAAAACCAACTCTCCTCCTTTGTAGAACTGATGATGTTACCTAGTTGGGTCATGAAATTGTTAAGGGAATCAGTGCAGTCATTAGGTTGGTAACATGGTTAAGTGAATCTTGCTTCACTATTCATGTTGCTTGTTAGGAGGTCATAAAAGTGATCATATGACCCTGGGTTACTACAATGGTCATAAATATGAGCCAGTTGCCAAGCCTCCGAATTTTGAAGAAAACCACCAAGGAGACCACAATTCTCCTCCTCCTCCACCTCTCCACAAGTTCCCTTCCTTTCTAGCACTGATGAGGTCTTCTTCCTCCTCTTCTTTTTCTTCCTCTTCTTCCTCTTCTTCTTCATCTTCCTCTTCTTCTTCTACTACTACTTCTCCTCTTCCTCCTCCTCCTTCTCTCCACAAACTTCCTTCCCTTCTAGCACTGATGATGTCTTCCTCCTCCTCCTCCTCCTCTTCTTCTTTTTCTTCCTCCTCCTTTTCTTCCTCTTCTTCTTCTACTACTACTTCTCTTCCTCCTCTTCCTTTCTAGCACTAAACTCCCTTCCCTTCTAGCACTGATGATATCATCGTCTCTTCTTCTTCTTCTTCTTCTTCTTCTTCTTCTTCTTCTTCTTCTTCTTCTTCTTCTTCTTCTTCTTCTCCTTCTCCTTCTCCTTCTCCTTCTCCTTCTTCTTCTTCTTCTTCTTCTTCTTCTTCTTCTTCTTCTTCTTCTTCTTCTTCCCCTCCTCCTCCTCTCTTCTTCTTCTTCCCCTCCTCCTCCTCTCTTCTTCTTCTTCTTCTTCTTCTTCTTCTTCTTCTTCTTCTTCTTCTTCTTCTTCTTCTTCTTCTTCTTCTTCTTCTTCTTCTTCTTCCTCCTCCTCCTCCTCCTCCTCCTCCTCCTCTTCCTCCTCCTCCTCCTCCTCCTCTCCACAAACTCCCTTCCCTTCTAGCACTGATGATATCATCGTCTCTCCTTCCTCCTCCTCCTCTTCCTCTTCCTCTTCCTCCTCTCCACAAACTCCCTTCCCTAGAGAGAAGGGGTGTGTGTGTCAAGATGGCAGTTGCGACCTTGGAATCATGAAGATTGAGTAGACTTGGAGATGTTGGCAGTTTCCTTTAATGGACCCTTCCTCATTGCAGGAAGCCTTCAGTGACTTCGCCCTGTTCTTCTACAACAAATATGGAGGAGACGTTATTGGGGTTCTCTGGAAGCCTTCAGCCTTTGAACCCCAGCCCTTCAAGGTGAGCGTTCAACTCTTGAGATTTGATTGATTTTGATTTGATTGACACATCCTGGATATAAACTGTTTCAACTTTTACCCTCAAAACGACACTATAGGGCATTGCATATGAGAACAACTGGACACAAGTATAATTTTTTCCCCAAATGCCAACACTCTGCTAAACAACTAATTCCCCCAACACTGTCCAACTTATTTACTAAGACTGTATTACTACTACTATTCTCATCCTTCCTAGTATCTATCTCTTCCCACTTACGACTATAATCATGTTGCTTGTATCTTTACAATTTATAGTTTTATTTGTTTCCTAGTATGATTTGATTGCTTATTGGTAACCTATGACTATCACTAAATGTTGTATCTTATGATTCTTGATGAATATTTTTTTCTTTATGTACACTGAGAGCATTTGCACCAAGACAAATTCCTTGTGTGTCCAATCACACTTGACCAATAAAGAATTCTATTCTATTCTTATTCCTATTCTACTGAGATTGGATTGATTGTCCTCAAGTTTCTACTGTTGGTAAACATTTTAACTTTAATTAACTCTTGGGGAAGTTTAACGTTGTCCGTGAGAATTCCCTCATTTTGTAACAAAAACAAAAAAAGAAACTATTGTGTACCCTTAATAAAAAGCTAGCTCATATATATATTCGAAGATAAGCTAAGAATTCTAGCTGCCAAAATAGACCTCCAAAATTGTGATTGGCTAGGTCTGTGGATAGGCTTATCTGCAAATACAGTATATACCTGGGATGGTGAACCTATGACACGCGTGCCAGAAGTGGCACGCAGAGTCATCTCTCTGGGTATGCCAGCCGTCGCCCGTTGCTCTTCTGGGTTTCCAGCACACACATGCGCGCGGAGGTTCTGAGAGGGGGGAAAATGGGCCTTTTTTCGGAAGTCCGGAAACGGGCTTGTTTTCACCTTCTGGAGGACCCCAGAGCCCAGGGGAGGCTGTTTTCGCCCTCCCAGAGGCCTGAGGGAAGCCCCTGAACCCTGGGGAGGGTGAAAATGATCTCTCCCGGGCTCTGGAGGCCCTCCGGAAGCCGAAAACATGAAGTTCCAGTAGGCAAAGTTCACCATGGCCACACCCACCCAACAACCGGGCAGCAAACCGGTCATAGCTCACTTTTTTTCACTGCCGTTGTAACTTTGAACAGTCACTAAATGAACTTTGAACAGTCACTAAATGAACTATTGTAAGTCGAGGCCTATCTGTAATCTGGATAAACCTATGGATAAGCAGGTCCTTAGGTTTTATAACCAAAATGCCATGAAATATGGTGGAGATGAAGTAATCAGGCACCAAGGACCCCACGTGTGAATTGTTCGATTATCGGCAGTCGTTTAATGTCCTTCTCTTAATTCCACCAGGTATCAAACATTAAAGGAAGGATGATATCCAAAGTAAGTTCTCAGCCAACGGTAGTTCCCAACGTGGAGGCTATTTTGGAAGACTTCAAGATCTTGGGGGAAGGCCTGGTCAAAACTTTGGACGCTCGGACAGAGAAATGGTCCATCTAGAATCACTCTGGGATTTGGAAATTGTTGAGGGTGGGTTCTTCTCACTCCATTACTTTTTTTTTCCTTTAGTTTTTTTTTTCTAGATTTTTTTGTTACATTGTGATTGAAAGCCCTTTGCATTCTAGTCTCCTTCCCAAGCTGCATTCCATTCAGGTGAGCCTGGCGCCTCCAATAAAGAACTTTACTCAATCGTTTTGATTTCTGGTCAAAGAAACACTGGAAAATGTCTCTTCGTTTATTGAGTTGAAATCAAATGGACTAGAACAGGGGTCGCCAACCTTTTGGACCTCAGGGACCACCAAACTCATAATTTTAAATCCCAGGGACCACTAACTGGTTCTGTGGGTGTGGCCTAATTTGTGGGTGTGGCTTGGTGCTCATGTGACTGGCTGGGCCTGGCTTGTATGTAAATATTATAAATATTTATATAAATATTGAATTTTTGTATTTAAAAAAAGAGCAACTTTTACCCAAAATCAGGCAAAGCAGGCAGGCAGATTGAGTTGCTCACAGAATCACAGATTCATTCAGAGATCTATCTATCTGCCATCGGCTAGCTCAGTCTGTCACATAAAATTTGCTCGCAAGCAAACTCACAAAATTAACTCACAACACACCATGCGTGTAAATATTGAATTTTTTATTTTTAAAAAAGAACAACTTTTACCCAAAATCAGGCAAAACAGGCAGATTGAGTTGCTCACAGAATCATTCAAAGATCTATCTGTCTGTCTGTCTGTCTGTCTATCTATCTATCTATCTATCTATCTATCTATCTATCTATCTATCTATCTATCTATCTGCCATCGGCTAGCTCAGTCTCTCAAATTTGCCGTGAGTCTGCACTGAATTTACTTGCAAGCAAACCTTCCGTCGTAAGGGAGGTTCGGCTGTACTTAAAAGCAAAGCCGAAGATCTAAAGACTAGCTGGAAAGCAAGAAATCCAACCATTTTCTGCTTCCTAGCTAATTTAAATCTCCCGGCACAGAGAACAAGTGATGGTTGGAAAAAGGAAAAATAGAAATTTTGCAGGGTAAGGAGTGAGTGGGCAGGGAGGGTTCTCGTGGGCCATGCACTTGTGTTTCTGCGCAGCCTGGATTAATTGCTTTGGGGGGGGGTTGCTCTTGGGGTGAGATTTCTCTGAGGCCCATCAAAATTTTCTCACGTCCCACCAGGGGACCATGGCCCACCGGTTGGCGACCGCTGGACTAGAAGACCTCCAAGGTCCCTTCCAACTCTGTTATTCTAGTCTATTCAAATCAAGCATTGCTTCACTTCGGGCGAACCCGTAGCTAATTTTATTATTGTTTATGGCCAGTTTGGCAAATCGAAAATCTCCCCTCTGGCTGGCCCCGCCCACCCCTCCTCTCCCCTCCCCAGAATCCCCATGCGGACCATTTTGGATGCAGGTAAGTGCAGAGTCTGCGCAGAGGCTCTGGGAGGGCGAAAAACGGGCCTTCCGGAAGTCCGGAAACGGCTCTGTTTCCAGTTTCTGGAGGGCTTCCAGAGCCCAGGGAAGTCCATTTTCGCCCTCCCAGAGGCCCAAGGGAAGCCTCCAGAGCCTTGGGGAGTCCGTTTTCGCCCTACCAGAAACACAAGGGAAGCCTCCGGAGTCCAGGGGAAGCCATTTTTGCCCTCCCAGAGGCCTGAGGGAAGCCTCCGGAGTCTGGGGGAAGCCGTTTTCGCCCTCCCAGAGGCCCGAGGAAAGCCACTGGAGCCCGGGGGAGGCCGTTTTCGCCCTCCCAGAGACCTGAGAGAAGCCTCCGGAATCCGGGGGAGGCCATTTTTGCCCTCTCAGAGGCCTGGGGGAAACCTCTGGAGCCTGGGGGAAGCCGTTTTCGCCCTCCCAGAGGCCTGAGAGAAGCCTCCGGAATCCGGGGGAGGCCATTTTTGCCTTCCCAGAGGCTTGAGAGAAGCCTCCGGAATCCGGGGGAGGCCATTTTTGCCTTCCCAGAGGCCTGAGAGAAGCCTCCGGAATCCGGGGGAAGCCATTTTTGCCTTCCCAGAAGCCTGAGGGAAGCCTCTGGAGCCCAGGGAAGGCTGTTTCCACCCTCCCAGAGGCCCAACGGAAGCCTCCAGAGTCTGGGAAGGGTGAAAATGCCCTTCCCGCCTTAGTGCAGGAGGCCGGCTTGGCCACGCCTACCTTGGCCACGCCCACCCCGCAGTCGGGCAAAGAACCTGTTAGTAAAATTTTTGAAGCCCGCCCCTGTTCCTCTCCCTACCTGGAAGGAAAATATGATCAGAATAGAAGAGATTTAAGACATTTTAAGAAGCAAAGGCTTGGGTTAAATCTGGTGAGGGCTGAGGCCACGATGTCCTCGTGAACAGGAATCCCCTGGCAGCTGGCATTTATGGCCTTTTACAATGTCTTACGGTTCTGTGACCATTTTTTTAATGCTGGTTTTGCTGCAAACCCACGTTTCCAGGTTTTGACAAAATGGACCCATAGCGAATCTGTTAAGGAAATACGTCTGAAACGATGACCCAAGGGTTCATGAGTAGCCTAGGTAATTAATAAATAGGATACCCACAGGTCTGACCTCAACGTCACAATCTTTCAGATGCGTTTGTTGGAGAAGTCTCCGTAGCCAGATCTCCCAACTGCAGCACCAGAGGCCATTATTTCTCAACCCCAAATCCCAGAATTCCCGAGAGCTTCAATTCTAGAAGCTGAAGTCCACCAAAATTCCTGTGGGAGTTGAAGTCCACACAACTCTGCATTGGTCCTCACAGCTTTAATTCTGGGTGTTGAAGTACACACAGTCATCTGGAAGTTCACACAGGTTCAATTCTGGGAGTTGGTCCTCACAGCTTAAGTTCTGTGTGTTGAAGTCTACACAGCTTCTGGGAGTTGGTTCACCACAACTCTGGGAGTTGAAATCCACATAGGTTCCATTCTGGGAGTTGGAAGTTCACACAACTTCAGTTCTGTGTGCTGAAGTCCACGCAGGTTCAATTCTGGGAGTTGACGTCTACACAACTCTGCATTGATCCACACAGCTTTAATTCTGGGTCTTGAAGTCCACACAGCTTCTGGGAGTTAAAAGTCCATCACAACTCTGCAAGTTGGAAGTCTACACAAATGGAAGTCGGTCCACACAGGATCATTTGTGGGAGTTGAAGTCCACACAACTTCAGTTCTGTGTGTTGAAGTCCACACAGCTTCTGGGCATTTAGGTCCACACAACTAAAGTTGAGAAACATGTCAACTCATAAAATATTCTTATGCCTGTTTTCAAGTTGCCATAAACAACGGAGGAGAGGCGGGGGGGAGAGAAATCTGAAGGAGTATTACAGCAGTTTAAAACCAGAAGTACATTCCAACCTTATCTACAAAGATTGTAGCTAGGCTACCGAATCTTCTGCCCAAGAAAATCCTTCATTGGAGAATCTGATTGATGAAACACCCAGGGGGAAGGGGAGAAACGGTCCCAGGTGACTGTAAATTACATATGCCAGAGTTGGCTTCATTTAGGTTAATGCCGGCATGTTGCTCCTAATAAATCTTGAATTTTTTTGAAGCTTGGCTCGAGGCTCATGATATACAATAATTAGGCCAGTTGCCGGAACCCTGTCACATTGCTGTTGTAGACTCTATTCCGACATTCATCTAAACTCTGCACTGCTATTCATTCCTGTCTCCCTTTTTGGCCTTCAGACCGGGTTCAGATATCTCCTTCCAGAGTCTTCCATGCTTTACATAATCCTCCCCTCCCCCAGCAGTAGCGGGCCCTGCCCTGCGCTTTACACGCACGATTGAACAATCTCAATTACACAATGACCAGGAAGGCTGTTCGTTATATAATGAGCATTTGGTGAACAGTTCTACAGTATTCAAGGGCCAAGATGAGTCACCGGTAGGAAGTAGTCAAGATGTTGATGAGATGGGGGCAGTCAAAAGAATGCAGCAAGAGACCATTTTGGCTGGAGGACAAATCTGGATCTGGGAAACATCTTGATGTTAGGTTAGAAGTTTGGTTCTTCTGGTCCAGGGCATCTAATCCATCTGAGGGACATCCAGGGGTGGGATCCAACAGCGTTAACTACCAAGGTTCGGTGATTTACGATGTGCTTTCCTGAATGCTGCCCGCACGCACCTGTAAATCGTCATCAGCAGGCTGCGTGCAGAGAAGCAGCCTTTCAAAAAGCCCTTTTTTCCTGTTTTTTTAACTGCAGCTGTGCCCCTCATGGCAGCTGAAGTTGAAAACGCAGGAAATAAAAGTCAAGTAAGAGCCCGGGTGGGCAGGTGGGCAAAAACATCAGCAGACATAGAACCAGTTCTATGTCTGCTGCTCTTCAGAGCTACCGGTTCTACTGAGGTGGACAGAACCGGTAGAAACCCACCTCTGGGGACATCTTCTCTTAAGATGCTTTGGCTTGAGAAGCTGGAAATCTTAAAGACCAGGAAAGTCTGGTTGACTGCTGACTTAACTGTCTGAGGTTGTATTTGCATAAACGCTTATTGGGCTAATTGCAATAATGATTACTTCCCTAACTCATTTTCTGAGCTGGTATGACACATCTGCATAATAAGCACAGTGTGCAATTCTCTAGGCCAGCATTTCTCAACCTCAACGACTTGAAGATGCATGGACATCAACTTCCAGAAAAGCTGGTTGACCCCCCCACCCCCTCCTTTGTTCTTTGCTCAGTGGCACTCTTGCCAAAAGGCAGGATTCGATCCGGCATCGAACGGCATCCAAACCTTCCTAAGTAAGGGTGAAAATATTTCCTTTCGTACTCCTGCAACAGATTAATGCTGCCTGGGACAGGTAAATCACACCTCCAGGTAAAAGCTGCAGAATTTCATTGCCTGCACACCTGTGCTCACCTACTCCCAGGACGCTGCAGCTTGTAAAACCCACAAGAGTGGTGGGAGGGAGAAAAGCAGGAGAAACTTGCAAACAGCCTCAGGGTGGGGTGTTCAGAGCGCAAGACTTTTGAATCCCCTTTTAATCCTACGCAACTCCTGGGTAGTTGCCGGACCGGTCCGAAGGCTCTTAGTTCCCATAGGTACAGTAAAAACCCACAAGGAGGGTTGTAACCTATCCATAGTTCATGTCAGGGCATTTTTCTGGCATATTTTGTAATCCTTGGTGCAGGGGAAGCAAGCTGGCTGGATGACTGTACTCCAGCAAAGAATTGGAAACATTTCCTGAGCTCACACTGCATTGCAAAATTATGCATCCATCAATCCTTTTTTTATGATATAGAATAGAATAACAGAAGTTGGAAGGGGCCTTGGAGGTCTTCTAGTCCAACCCCCTGCCTAGGGAGGAAACCCTATACCACTTCAGACAAATAGTTATCCAACATCTTTTTAAAAACTTCCCAGTGTCGGAGCATTCACAACTTCTGGAAGCAAATTGTTCCATTGATTAACTGTCCTCATTGTCGGGAAGTTTATCCTTACTTCTAAGTTGCTCGTCTCCTTGATATTCTAATAGAATATTAGAAGCAATAAGCGACTTATTCTAACAAGAGTTGGAAGGGACCTTGGAGGTCTTCTAGTCCAACCCCCTGCTGGGGCAGGAAACCTTACACCACTTCAGACAAATGGTTACCCAGTCTCTTCTTAAAAACTTCCAGGGTTGGAGCATTTACAAATTCTGGAGGCAAGTTGTCCCACTGATTAATTGTTCTAACTGTCAGGAAATTCATCCTTAGTTCCAAAGTTGCTTCTCTTCTTGATGAGTTTCCATCCATTGCTTCTTGTCCTGCCTTCAGGGGCTTTGGAGAATGTGATTGACTCCCTCTTCTTTGGGGCAGCCCCTGAGATATTGGAAGACTGCTATCATATTTCCCCTAGTCCTTTTTTTCCTCAGACTAGACAGACCCAATTCTTGCAACCGTTCTTCATATGTTTGAGCCTCCAGTCCCCTCATCATCCTGGTTGCTCTTCTCTGCACTCTTTCCAGAGTTTCAACATCTTGTTTACATCATGGCGACCAAAACTGAATGCTGTATTCCAAGTATGGCCTTACCTTCTACCATATGGTAGTCCTTCAATTGCAACCATTCATTTAGTGACTGTTCGAACTTCCATGGGATTGGAAACAGTGATTTCCAGCTGGTTCTCACCCTTTCAACAATTGCCAATATCTAAGGGGCTGCCACAAAGGAGAGGAGGTCAACTGTTATGAGTGAAATTGGGTTATTATACTTGAGAATATAAAGAACCGAACTGTAGCCATTTAGCCAGCAGGAAGTTAGGCGTACGTTGAGGGAGCTTGATGATAATTCTCAAGTATAAATTGGTAGCAAAAATAAAGGGAGGATTGTTATGAGTGAAATTTGGTTATTATACTTGAGAATATAAAGAACCGAACTGTAGCCATTTTGTGTCTGCAGTATGAACTTTTAAAAGCTCAGAACAGTTATGAAATATGTTTTTGTGAGACAAATATGTTAGATTGCAAAATTGTGTGCTTGGCTTAAGTTGGAAATTTGTACTGGGGCGCTCTGACATTATAAATATCACATTAAGGAATATTAATGTGTTCTTATAATTTTATGGAATTTGAAAAACAGGAAATCTGAAAATGTTGGAAGTTTTCCATGGAAGGTTGTATAACATCCATATATGGAAAGAGGAAGTGTTATGTAACCATGTGATTTGATAAACCTATATAAGCTGTATTCACTACATGGAAGGGTCTCCTTCCTCCTAGAAAATGTGTTTTTTTTCTGGAGTAGAGAGAGGTCCATACTGCAGTATTTTCCCTAATAAAGCATCCTATGGATCAGATTATCAAAAGTCTGTTGATTCATTTTTATCTGCTTTTAACATTCTCCGCCCCTGAAGGCAGAACAAGAAGTAACGAATGGAAATTCATCAAGGAGAGAAGCAACTTAGAACTAAGAAGAATTTTCCTGACAGTGAGAACAATTAACCAGTGGAATGGCTTGCCTTCAGATCAAAGAAGGAAGGAAGGCAGGGAGGGAGGAGGCATGGAGAGAAGGAGGGGAGGGAGGGAGGAAGGAAGGAAGGAAGGAAGGAAGGAAGGAAGGAAGGAAGGAAGGAAGGAAGGAAGGAAGGAAGGAATGGAGAGAGGAAGGCAGGGAGGGAGGAGGCATGGAGAGGAGGTGAGGGAGGGAGGGACGGAGGGAGGGAGGGACGGAGGGAGGAAGGAAGGAAGGAGAGGCATGGAGAGAGGAGAGGGAGGGAGGGAGGGAGGGAGGAAGGAAGGAAGGAAGGAGAGGCATGGAGAGAGGAGAGGGAGGGAGGGAGGGAGGGAGGAAGAAAGGAAGGAAGGAAGGAAGGAAGGAAGGACCAGAAAACAGGACAAGAAGCAATGGATGGAAACTCATCAAGGAGAGAAGCAACCTAGAACTAAGGAGGAATTTCCTGACAGTCAGAACAATTAACCAGTGGAACGGCTTGCCTCCAGAAGTTGTGGATGCTGCATCACTGGAGGTTTTCAAGAAGAGACTGGACAGGCATTTGTCTGGAATGGTATAGGTTCTCCTGCTGGAAAAGGGGGCTGGACTAGAAGACCTCCAAGGTCCCTTCCAATGCTGTTTATTCTGTTATTTAATATGTGGAAACTCCTCAGAAGGAGATCCAACGTAAAACTAAGGAGTCATTTCCTGACACTTAGAACAATTAACCAGTGGAACAACTTGCCACCAGAAGTTGTGTGTGCTCCAACACTGGAGGTTTTCAAGAAGGAATTGGACAGTCATTTGTCTGGAATGGTGCAGAGTTTCCTGCCTGAGCAGGGGGTTGGACTAGAAGACCTCCAAGGTCCCTTCCAACTTTATTATTCTGCTAATGTGGAAAGTCTTGCCTTCAGAAGTTGTGGGCACTCCAACCCTGGAGGTTTGCAAGAAAAAATTGGACAATCATGTGTCCACAAAGGAATAAGGTTTCCTGCTTGAGGGAGGGGTAAGAGTAGAAGATCTCCATGGTCCCTTCCAACGACCATTATCAGCATCCCCACGGTCACATGAATAAAATTCAGAGCCTTGGCAACTTACACGTGTTTATGACAGTTGCAATGTTCCGGGCTCACGTGATTCCTGCTTTTGCGGGAAAGCCAGTTTCGTTTAACAACCATGCGAATAAAATAACCGAAGGGATTCGCTTAACAACCGTGGCAAGAAAGGTAATAAAATCGGGAAAAACTCAAATAAATGTTTTGCTCATGGCAATTTCGGATTTGAATTGTGGTCGTAAGTCGAGGACTACTTGTAAAATATAATAAAGTAAGGGAGGCATGGTTGAAGCAGGACCGATAGATCTTTTTTTCTGATTTCACTTAACAGCCAGGTGTTCTGACCCAAACCTGGTTCCCAGAGAGCAAACACCAGGTGTTCTGACCCAAACCTGGTTCCCAGAGACAAAGGTAACAGCACCACCTTTTAATGTTTCATTTACGAATCCGGTTTTTTCACAGATAAAAGGCTGCTTCCAACTAATTAGCTCCGATAAGGAAGAGCCTTGCCAAGGTTTTGCAAGGCTGCCAAGAACAACAAATAAAGTTACCAAACAATAAATCAAAGAGTTTCCAAACACAAATTAAGAGAGTCCAAACATCCACAAGGCTTGAGTGCAAAAACTTCTTTGCTTCCTGCAAAGAACTGCAGTTTCTCAGCTGGTTTTTATCCCTTAAGGGAGGGGCCATTACCTTGCAGCCTTACTCCCGAGTCGCCCGTGCTGCTACAGCTGCTCTTTCTTTCGAGCAGCCCTGCACGCATGCGCACTGGGCACAGGCTCCTCAGGGTCCTCTTCATCACTGCTGCCAGCCTCCACAATCTCCAAAGGCAGTACTCCATCTCTGATGGTATTGGCCCCATCCCTGCATCCCATGCAGGCCCCTCATCTGAGTCCTCGCTCTCCGAGACCTCAGCCATCCCCATCTGCTGCCGGCGAACTACAACACCAGATTCCTAACTTATCAACTGCAGTGACTCACTTAACAACTGGAAAAGTCGTAAAATGGGGCAAAACTCACTTAGCAAAAGGTCTCACTGAACAAGAGAAATTTGGGGCTCCGTTGTGGTTGTACGTCAAGGATTACCCGTATGTATGTATGTATGTATGTATGTATGTATGTATGTATGTATGTATGTAAATAAATAAATAAAAATAAATAAATAAATAAATAAATAAATAAATAAATAAATAAATAAATAAATAAATAAATAAAGTTCCAAAATATTGTTCTGTGTTATGGACTGAATTTCTGAATACAGATAAGCTGGCAATAAACTTGTGTCTGTTAAATGTCAGAAAATCTTGAACAGAACAATTCGATCTGTCGACTTGGGTGGATTTATTTACATACATTTGCTTATGTAAATAAAATAAATTACATAAGCTGCCTTTTCGCCACCAAGGTTCATGCAGCCTGGCTTATAAATGTTGGGAAATTTACTTCTCCAAACCACAGAGGGAGGATGATTAAAGCAGGTAGAAATTCATCTGCTTTTGCATTTTTCAAATCGGCCTATACACTATTTAGTTATCCTATTGTTCTGACTCAGATCATGAAGCCAACTCCTCGTCCCGATAAAACCCCTTTTATTTAGGTTAAAGGGATTTCCTCTCCAGCAAAATCCCGGCAAACAGTCTGTCAAGAGATTTCACAACGACAGGCCTTTATCAGGCTTGAAGAGTTGACAGGCTGATAGCTTCCAAACGCCACACTGCAGCAGCAATGACTTGGCAAGAAGTCAGGAACAGATCTTCACCCCAATGAATTGAATTAATTGTCTCCTGCAAATCCCACTCCCCCTTCGCTTCTCTTTATTCCCTATTTATTTACCGTCCACCTGAACCTTTACTCCCGAGTCAACCCTTCTTCCTTAACTGCTCCCTTCTCCTGGCAGCTCTGCGCATGAGCACATTGGGAACAGGCTCCAGCTGTTCTTCTTCCTCGCTGATCTCCAACTCCAAAGGCAGCTGATAACTGTCGGACACCCTGACCCCCTTTCTGCCCTCTGATGCAGAGCCACCCCCAAACTCTAGGACTGGCCCAGGTTCCTCCCCAACCTCCTCACTGTCTGAGTCTGCCACCGGCTCCGTTGGCAGCTGGCGTGCCACAACATCTATGAAATTTGCAGATCTGTGAATTTCACAACACCATTTCTCAAGAGTTGGTTTTGTGCCTTTGCTATGTATAACCCCCACATAGGAAGCATCTTTGCAAAAACCAGATCGTGATCCAACTAATCTACTCAAATATATCAGGAAGGATGACTGGCAGAAATCTGTCTAGGGCTGATACAGATTGGGGCAGCCTGTCAATCAAACGAATGCCCTTTTTAAGGGATCACGTGCCCAAAATGTGTTCGGAGTGTGTCATGTTTGCAAAATCACAATATCGAAACGGAAAGGCCGAGGGTCAGAATAACAGGGTAACCGAGTCGGAAGGGACCTTGGAGGTCTTCTAGTTCAACCCCTTGCTCCCAAAATGACAGTCCTGGAATGTCGTTTCAGGAAGTGACGCGCACAAGTGACTTACTCAAATGATATTGTGATATGAATGAAAGTCACTGATGGGTCTAATGTTTACACAAGTAGTCCTCGACTTTATGACCACAAGTGGAACCGGAACTTCTGTGGGTGAACGAGGAAGTTGAGTCGTGCCTGATTGTTGACCATTTTAGCCCTGGTCCTTAAGTGAATTTCTGCAGTTGTTACGTGCTATTTTATTCTATCCTATCCCATCCCATCCCATTCTCCTATCCTAGCCTTTATTCTTCTCTTCTCTTCTCTTCTCTTCTCTTCTCTTCTCTTCTCTTCTCTTCTCTTCTCTTCTCTTCTCTTCTCTTCTCTTCTCTTCTCTTCTCTTCTCTTCTCTTCTCTTCTCTTCTCTTCTCTTCTCTCCTCTCCTCTCCTCTCCTATCCTATCCTATCCCATCCATCTATTCTATTCTATTCTATTCTATTCTATTCTATTCTATTCTATTCTATTCTATTTCTATTTCTATTTCTATTTCTATTTCTATTTCTATTTCTATTTCTATTTCTATTTCTATTTCTATTTCTATCCCATCCCATCCCATCCTTCCATTCCATTCCATTCCATATATTCTATCCTATCCTATCCTATCCTATCCTATCCTATCCTATCCTATTCTATCCTATCCCATCCATCTATTCTGTTCTGTTCTATTCCATTCCATTCCAAATTCTACTCTACTCTACTCTACTCTACTCTACTCTACTCTACTCTACTCTACTCTACTCTACTCTACTCTACTCCACTCCACTCCACTCCACTCCATTCCATTCCATATTCAACTCTACTCTACTCTATTTTACTCTACTTTACTCTATTCTATTCTATTCCTATTTCTATTTCTATCCCATCCCATCCTTCCATTCCATTCCATTCCATTCCACTCCATTCCATATATTCTATCCTATCATATCCCATCCATCTATTCTATTCTATTCTATTCTATTCTATTCTATTCTATTCTATTCTATTCTATTCTATTCTATTCCATTCCATTCCATATTCTACTCTACTCTACTCTACTCTACTCTACTCTACTCTACTCTACTCTACTCTACTCTACTCTACTCCACTCCACTCCACTCCACTCCATTCCATTCCATTTTATGCTATCCTTCATTCTTCTATCCTATCCTATCGTATCCCATCCCGTTCCATCCCGTTCCATCCCATTCTTCTCCAGAGCATGGGAAAGCACTTCAAAGTAGATCTGAACAATGTCTTTACTCATCACTCTGTCTCTCAGTTGCCCGGCACTGGCAAAGCAGGTTTGATCTGGAGCTGCCCCTGTCAATTCAATCATGATTCACAGATGCCCAACTCCCTCCCACCTCACCTGGCATGACCAGGCCTAACTCCAGACAGCCTTCCTGTCCTTTTGCACCGCCCTCCGAAAACCCACCTGGCTGTTGGGAAGCCAGACCTTTTCATCCCCTCTGCCTCCACCCTTTGGGTCAAACGGTAAACAAGCTGCCAGACTTGCAAGGCAAGGGGAAGTTGGAGGAAGTTGAAGGGTTGGGAAGGCGGCCAAGAGAAGCCAGCTTCTCCAGTTCTGAAGCTTTTTGGAGAGGGATTGGGGAGAGAGGGAAGGGCAGGGCCAAAAGAAAAAAAGAAAAAAAACGCAAGGTGTTTCCCCCAGGGAGGGAGGGAGAGAACCAGGAACTGCACACACAAATTGCGCACCTCCTGCAGATTGATGGAAGAGGATGTTTTTAGCTCAGGGTTGAACTGTGTGGCTCCTGGCTGCTCTCTGGGCTTGGTTGTTTTCTTGCAGACGTTTTTCATTACCAGTTAGATAACTTCATCAGTGCTTGAAGGGAGGAGGAGGCGGTGAGAGGAGAGAACTGTGGGGTCCTTGGTGCTCTCTGAGCTTGGTAGTTTTCTTGCAGATGTTTCATTACCCAACTAGGGAACATCATCAGTGCCGAAGTTGCCTAGTTGGGTAATGAAACATCTGCAAGAAAACAGCCAGGCTGAGAAAGCACCGAGGACCCCACAATCCTTCTTCTCCTTAGATCCAGGCTGCTTCTTTCAGTTTCCATCTCTTGCTTCTTGTCCTGCTTTCAGGTGCTTTGGAAAATAGCTTGATTCCCTCTTCTTTGTTCCTTTAGGGAAGGAACAGATACAAATTAATAGACCTGGAAAGGACCTGGTAGGTCATCTAGTCCATCCCCCCGCCTAAGCAGGAGGCCCTACACCGTTTTTGACCAACGGCAATCCAGTCTCTTCTTGAAAGCTTCCAGTGATGATGCTTCCACAAAGTCCAAGGGCAACTTCTGTTCCTTTGGTTGATTGTTCTCCCTGTCAGAAAGTTTCTCCTTATTTCCAGGTTGAATCTCTCCTTGTTCAGTTTCCATCCATTCTTCCTTGTCTGGCCTACAGGTGCTTTAGAAAATAGCTTGACACCCCCCCCTCCTCTCCTCAAATATTGGAAGTCTGCTATCCTGTCTCCTTTGGTCCTTCTCTTCCCCAGACTAGAGTGGTATCAGTACGTGAGTAACAGCACGGGGCTCTGCCAAAGGAGAGGAAAAAAATCAGCTCTGAAGTTGGTTCCTAGTTTGTTTATTGTCTGAAAAAAATCAGACAAGGCTCAAATGAAAACAAATGAGGCATCTCGGTGGAGACAGGCTGTGGACAAACAGCTAAATAGGAGCCAGCCATGTGCAGCAGCAGCCAAAAAAGCCAGTGCAATCCTAAGTTGCATCAACAGAAGGATACAATCAAGATCAAGTGAAGTACTAATATCACTCTATAAAGCCTTAGTAAGACCAGACCTAGAGTCCTGCATCCAGTTTTGGTCACCACATTATAAAAAAGATGTTGAGACTCTAGGAAGAGTGCAGAGAAGAGCAACCAGGATGATGTGGGGACTGGAGACTAAAACATACGAAGAACGGTTGCAGGAACCGAGTATGGCTAGTCTAGGGAAGAGAAGGACCAGGGGAGACAGGATAGCAGTCTTCTAGTAGTTGAGGGGCTGCCATAGAGAAGAGGAAGGGGTCAAGCTATTCTCCAAGGCACCTGAAGGCCAGACAAGGAACAATGGATGGAAACTGAACAAGGAGAGATTCAACCTGGAAATAAGGAGAAACTTTCTGACAGGGAAAACAATCAACCAAAGGAACAGAAGTTGCCCTCGGAAGTTGTGGGAGCATCATCATTTGAGACTTTAGATTTAGATTTATTTGATTTGTCAATTGCTTACAAGATAATAGATATAGCTATAAACATTGTTATGAATACATGAAATGAATACATATAAGAAAAATAAAAGAAACAATAGGACAGGGACGGTAGGCACGTTGGTGTGCTTATGCACACCCCCTACAGACCTCTTAGGAAAGGGGTGAGGTCAATAGTAGACAGTCTAAGGGTAAAGTTTTGGGGTTTGGGGAAGAAACCACAGAGTCAGGTAGAGTATTGCAGACATTGACCACTCTGTTGCTGAAGTCGTATTTCCTGCAATCAAGTTTGGTGCGGTTAACCTTGAGTTTATATCTATTGTGTGCTCTTGTATTGTTATGGTTGAAGCTGAAGTATTCATTGACAGGTAGGACATTGCAATGTATGATTTTATATACTATATTTAGATCGGATCGAAGGCGGCGTAGTTCTAGGTTTTCTAGGTCTAGAATTTCATATCTGGTGGCATAAGGTATTCTGCAACGAGTAGAGGAGTAGAGAACTCTTCTTGTGAAATATTTCTGGACTTTCTCAACTGTGTTAATATCAGATACGTAATGTGGGTTCCAGACTGATGAGCTGTATTCAAGTATTAGTCTAGCAAATGTTTTATATGCTCTAGTTAGTAGTGATATTACCAGAGAAAAAGCTACATAGGATTAGGTTAACAACTCTTAACGCGTTTTTGGCTACGTAGTTACAGTGGGCTCTACCACTTAGATCATTAGAGATGAGTACTCCAAGATCCTTGACAGGGTTTGGATCATCAACAAGGTCTTGACCATTCAGCCTGTATTTTACTTTCTGATTTTTTTTTGCCAATATGTAAGACAGAGCATTTATTTGTTGAGATTTGAAGTTGCCATTTGTTTGACCATTCTGATACATAGTCGAGATCTTTTTGAAGGGTAGCAGTATTGTCAGCGGTGTTGAATAGCTTTACATCATCAGCGAAGAGAACGCAGTTGCTCTTAATATGTATACTTTATATTAATATACTTAATATTAATACTTTCAAGAAGAGATTGGACTCCCATTTGTCAGAAATGGTGTAGGGTCTCCTGCTTGGGCAGGGGGTTGGACTAGATGACTTACAAGGTCCCTTCCAACTCTGATTATTTGTTATCTGTCTTGCTAAGTCAACCTGTGGGCTTCAGAGGGGGTAAACGGAGCCACTCGTTTTGTGCATAAGAAAAATTACAGGTTTTAATTAGCCCTGGCTCTTTTCTGTTGACAGGTAAATTATGCTGGGATCCCTGCCTGGGTAAAGGATGTGGGCCAAGGGACTGACTTCGTGCCAGGTGCCATTCCGAGAAGGAAAACACCTCACAGACATTGCAAAGTTGCGCAACTGGTTGGAAAACCTGACGATGAAGCTACCCAAAGAGAGGCAGATCCAGGAAGGGCCAAGTAAGAACTGGGATGAAATGATATTCTGG
>CM042834.1:274899806-275026835 GCA_023653725.1 Bungarus multicinctus | reverse complement strand
CCCCCAGGAGGGAGGGGGAGAACAGGAAACTGCACACACAAATTGCGCACCTCCTGCAGATTGATGGAAGAGGATGTTTTTAGCTCAGGGTTGAACTGTGTGGCTCCTGGCTGCTCTCTGGGCTTGGTTGTTTTCTTGCAGACGTTTTTCATTACCAGTTAGATAACTTCATCAGTGCTTGAAGGGAGGAGGAGGCGGTGAGAGGAGAGAACTGTGGGGTCCTTGGTGCTCTCTGAGCTTGGTAGTTTTCTTGCAGATGTTTCATTACCCAACTAGGGAACATCATCAGTGCCGAAGTTGCCTAGTTGGGTAATGAAACATCTGCAAGAAAACAGCCAGGCTGAGAAAGCACCGAGGACCCCACAATCCTTCTTCTCCTTAGATCCAGGCTGCTTCTTTCAGTTTCCATCTCTTGCTTCTTGTCCTGCTTTCAGGTGCTTTGGAAAATAGCTTGATTCCCTCTTCTTTGTTCCTTTAGGGAAGGAACAGATACAAATTAATAGACCTGGAAAGGACCTGGTAGGTCATCTAGTCCATCCCCCCGCCTAAGCAGGAGGCCCTACACCGTTTTTGACCAACGGCAATCCAGTCTCTTCTTGAAAGCTTCCAGTGATGATGCTTCCACAAAGTCCAAGGGCAACTTCTGTTCCTTTGGTTGATTGTTCTCCCTGTCAGAAAGTTTCTCCTTATTTCCAGGTTGAATCTCTCCTTGTTCAGTTTCCATCCATTCTTCCTTGTCTGGCCTACAGGTGCTTTAGAAAATAGCTTGACACCCCCCCCTCCTCTCCTCAAATATTGGAAGTCTGCTATCCTGTCTCCTTTGGTCCTTCTCTTCCCCAGACTAGAGTGGTATCAGTACGTGAGTAACAGCACGGGGCTCTGCCAAAGGAGAGGAAAAAAATCAGCTCTGAAGTTGGTTCCTAGTTTGTTTATTGTCTGAAAAAAATCAGACAAGGCTCAAATGAAAACAAATGAGGCATCTCGGTGGAGACAGGCTGTGGACAAACAGCTAAATAGGAGCCAGCCATGTGCAGCAGCAGCCAAAAAAGCCAGTGCAATCCTAAGTTGCATCAACAGAAGGATACAATCAAGATCAAGTGAAGTACTAATATCACTCTATAAAGCCTTAGTAAGACCAGACCTAGAGTCCTGCATCCAGTTTTGGTCACCACATTATAAAAAAGATGTTGAGACTCTAGGAAGAGTGCAGAGAAGAGCAACCAGGATGATGTGGGGACTGGAGACTAAAACATACGAAGAACGGTTGCAGGAACCGAGTATGGCTAGTCTAGGGAAGAGAAGGACCAGGGGAGACAGGATAGCAGTCTTCTAGTAGTTGAGGGGCTGCCATAGAGAAGAGGAAGGGGTCAAGCTATTCTCCAAGGCACCTGAAGGCCAGACAAGGAACAATGGATGGAAACTGAACAAGGAGAGATTCAACCTGGAAATAAGGAGAAACTTTCTGACAGGGAAAACAATCAACCAAAGGAACAGAAGTTGCCCTCGGAAGTTGTGGGAGCATCATCATTTGAGACTTTAGATTTAGATTTATTTGATTTGTCAATTGCTTACAAGATAATAGATATAGCTATAAACATTGTTATGAATACATGAAATGAATACATATAAGAAAAATAAAAGAAACAATAGGACAGGGACGGTAGGCACGTTGGTGTGCTTATGCACACCCCCTACAGACCTCTTAGGAAAGGGGTGAGGTCAATAGTAGACAGTCTAAGGGTAAAGTTTTGGGGTTTGGGGAAGAAACCACAGAGTCAGGTAGAGTATTGCAGACATTGACCACTCTGTTGCTGAAGTCGTATTTCCTGCAATCAAGTTTGGTGCGGTTAACCTTGAGTTTATATCTATTGTGTGCTCTTGTATTGTTATGGTTGAAGCTGAAGTATTCATTGACAGGTAGGACATTGCAATGTATGATTTTATATACTATATTTAGATCGGATCGAAGGCGGCGTAGTTCTAGGTTTTCTAGGTCTAGAATTTCATATCTGGTGGCATAAGGTATTCTGCAACGAGTAGAGGAGTAGAGAACTCTTCTTGTGAAATATTTCTGGACTTTCTCAACTGTGTTAATATCAGATACGTAATGTGGGTTCCAGACTGATGAGCTGTATTCAAGTATTAGTCTAGCAAATGTTTTATATGCTCTAGTTAGTAGTGATATTACCAGAGAAAAAGCTACATAGGATTAGGTTAACAACTCTTAACGCGTTTTTGGCTACGTAGTTACAGTGGGCTCTACCACTTAGATCATTAGAGATGAGTACTCCAAGATCCTTGACAGGGTTTGGATCATCAACAAGGTCTTGACCATTCAGCCTGTATTTTACTTTCTGATTTTTTTTTGCCAATATGTAAGACAGAGCATTTATTTGTTGAGATTTGAAGTTGCCATTTGTTTGACCATTCTGATACATAGTCGAGATCTTTTTGAAGGGTAGCAGTATTGTCAGCGGTGTTGAATAGCTTTACATCATCAGCGAAGAGAACGCAGTTGCTCTTAATATGTATACTTTATATTAATATACTTAATATTAATACTTTCAAGAAGAGATTGGACTCCCATTTGTCAGAAATGGTGTAGGGTCTCCTGCTTGGGCAGGGGGTTGGACTAGATGACTTACAAGGTCCCTTCCAACTCTGATTATTTGTTATCTGTCTTGCTAAGTCAACCTGTGGGCTTCAGAGGGGGTAAACGGAGCCACTCGTTTTGTGCATAAGAAAAATTACAGGTTTTAATTAGCCCTGGCTCTTTTCTGTTGACAGGTAAATTATGCTGGGATCCCTGCCTGGGTAAAGGATGTGGGCCAAAGGGACTGACTTCGTGCCAGGTGCCATTCCGAGAAGGAAAACACCTCACAGACATTGCAAAGTTGCGCAACTGGTTGGAAAACCTGACGATGAAGCTACCCAAAGAGAGGCAGATCCAGGAAGGTCCAATGTAAGAACTGGGCTGAAATGATATCTGGTCCCTGATTTACAACTTAGGTCTTTAGTGATGGTTTGAAGTTACATGGGACAGGAAAAAGTGACTTTAGAATAGAATAGAATTCTTTATTGGCCAAGTGTGATTACACACACCAGGAATTTGTCTTGGTGCAAATGCTCTCAGTGTACATAAAAGAAAAGATACATTAGTCAAGAGTCCAGAATCATCAGGTACAACACTTAATGATAGTCATAGGACACAAATAAGCAATCAAATCAGATAGATGGATGGATAGATAGATAGATAGATAGATAGATAGATAGATAGATAGATAGATAGATAGATAGATAGGGAAGAACGAATAAAATAGAATAATAGAATAGAATTCTTTATTGGCCAAGTGTGCTTGGACATATAAGGAATTGTTGCTTAGGCTCTCAGTGTGCATAAGAAAAAATAAAATTAATCAAGAATCATAAGAAAACACTTGTGATAGTCATAGGATTCTAATAAGCAATCAAATTAGGTAGATAGACAGACAGAAAGAAAGAATAGAATAGAATAGAATAGAATAGAATAGAATAGAATAGAATAGAATAGAATAGAATAGAATAGAATAGATGGAATGGATTGGACACAAGAGGAATTTGTCTTGGTGCAAGTGCTCTCAGTGTACATAAAAAGAAGAGATACATAATCATCAGGTACAACACTTAATATAGTCATAGGGCACAATAAACAATGACTGTTTTATACTAGGAAACAGTCAATATAAATTGTAAGGTTACCGACAAAGTTACCGTCATACAGTCACAAGTGGGAGGGAATGGGTAATAAGGAGTGATGAGAAGATTAATAATAATAGTAGTGCAGACTTTGTAAAATAGTTGAACAGTGTTGAAGGAATTATTTGCTAAGCAGAGTGATGGTGTTTGGGAAAAAAATTGTCCTTGTGTGTAGTTTATTTTATTTATTTATTTATTTTTGTCAATTGCTTACAAGATAATAGGTTTAAGTAAAAACATAGTTATGAATACATGGATACATATAAGAAAAATAAAAGAAACAATAAGACAGGGACGGTAGGCACATTGGTGCACTTATGCACGCCCCCTACAGACCTCTTAGGAAAGGGGTGAGGTCAATAGTAGTCAGTCTAAGGTTAAAGTTTTGGGGTTTGGGGAAGAAGCCACAGAGTCAGGTAGAGTATTCCAGACATTGACCACTCTGTTGCTAAAGTTGTATTTCTTGCAATCAAGTTTGGTGTGATTAACCTTGAGTTTGTATGTATTGTTTGCTCTTGTGTTGGTATGGTTGAAGCTGAAGTATTCATTTGTAGGTAGGACATTGCAATGTATGATTTTATATACTATATTTAGATCGGATCGAAGGCGGCATAGTTCTAGGTTTTCTAGGTCTAGAATTTCAAGTCTGGTGGCATAAAGTATTCTACGAGTAGAGGAGCGGAGAACTCTTCTTGTGAAATATTTCTGGACTTTCTCAACTGTGCTAATATCAGATACGTAATGCGGGTTCCAGACTGATGAGCTGTATTCGAGTCGTTGTTCTGGTGTGCAGTGCTCTGGACTTGCAAACAATCCTCACCCTTGCAACCATTGTAGCGTCCCCCTCATTCGCATGATCTTGATGCGGGCCCTTGGCCGCTGGCGTATAGTATTGTTGATGGTTGCAATATCCCTGGAACATGTGAGACGTTATAAAAGAGTGCAGAGAAGAGCAATAAAGATGATCTTAGGGGATTGGAGAGTAAAACATATGGAGAATGGTTGCAAGATTTGGGTATGTTGAGTTTAATGAGAAGAAGGATTGTGTGTGTGTGTGTGTATGACATGGTAGCAGTCTTTCAATATTTGAGGAGCTACCACAAATAAGAGGGGGTCAACTTATTCTCCAAAGCACCAGAGGGCAGGAGAAGAAACAATGGATGGAAACTAACCAAGGAGAGAAGCAACCTGGAATTAAGGAGAAACTTCCTAACAGTGAAGACAATTAACCAGTGGATACAGCTGGACTCCAGAAGTTGTGAATTCTTGATCTAATCTATTCCATCAGTTGAATGCTCTCACTGTTGGGAAGCCCAGTTGCCTCTTGAAAAAGCACCTTTGGCACAACCATGATCTGGATGACTCTTCACAGACATTAAGGGAGTCCAGGTTGCTTCTCTCCTCCCCCTCCTCCCCCTCCCCCTCCTCCCCCCTTCTCCCTCCTTCTCCCCCTCTTCCTCCCCCGAAAGAAAGAAAGAAGGAAAGAGAAAAAGAAAGAAGGAAGGAAGGAAAGAGAAAGAAAAGAAATGAAGAAGGAAAGAGAAAGAAGGAAGGAAGGAAGGAAGAAAGAAAGAAAGAAAGAAAGAAAGAAAGAAAGAAAGAAAGAAAGAAAGAAAGAAAGAAAGAAAGAAAGAAAAAAGAGAGAACAAAATAAAGAGAAGAAAGAAGGAATTAAGGCAGGAAAAATAGAATACAGGAAAGAGAGTGAAAGAGAGAGAAAAGGAAAGAAAGAAAGAGAAAGAAAGAAAGAAAGAAAGAAAGAAAGAAAGAAAGAAAGAAAGAGAGAGAGAGAGAGAGACATGGCACCGCCTAACTTTTTGAAATTACTCTAATTATTCCAGATGTTTCTGAATATATATCTTAAAAGCCAAGAAAAGTGTGAACTCATTAAAACAAACCTGTGCAAAAGGAAAGTTACCATCTCAACTGAATTTTAAACTTTTATCCTTATTATCCCTTGGATCTCTTCAAGCAGCTAGTTTGGACATTAAGAATGGACAGTGGACTGCAAAAAATACTAAGGAGGGAATTGTCCTCCTGTGGACTCAGCCCTTATCTAGCGGAAGTTGGAAAGACGTCTGCCGACTGCAGTTGTGACATCAACAACCTTAGCTATGTGGGATTGTTATCTCTACTTTATGGAATGGGCTATCTCTCTGTGTCCTTCGCGGTGTTGACTTGGAGTAGATCAGTTGAGTACCAAACCCAGCAGCGAAGATGGTTGCCGAGAAGGTTATCTCCTTGTGTCATTGTGCATTGTGTGGGTTGACCTTGTAGGGTGCAAAGATTGCAAAACAACATAGAATAATAGAGTTGGAAGGGACCTTGGAGGGCTTCTAGTCTAACAAACTGGAACACTGGGCCCTATCTAACAAAGATCAAGGGAGGTACTAATACCACACTATAAAGCCTTAGTAAGATCACGTCTAGAGTATTGCATCCAGTTTTGGTCACCACACTATAAAAATATATTGAGGCTCTAGAAAGAGTGCAGAGAAGAGCAACCAGGATAATTAGGGGACTGGAGACTAAAACATACGAAGAACAGTTACAGTAACTGGGTCTGGCTAGTCTAAGTGAAGAGAAGGACCAGGGGAGACAGGATAGCATCTTCAAATATTTGAGGGGCTGCCACAGAGAGGAGGAAGGGGTCAAGCTATTTTCCAAAGCACCTGAAGGCCAGACAAGGAATAATGGATGGAATCTTTTTAAAAATTATTATTAAAGATTTTTATTTTTATAGCAACAACAAAAAACTTATAAAACCATCTTTCTGTTCCACAGTGTGTCAGTTGGGTACATATTTCTTCGTGCATAAAATAATATTATCATCCATATTTAACTTGTATACGTTTATAATCATTCTAATCGGTATTTTATATTGCATATATTCTATTATCCTTAGCTTTATAATTATTGACTTTCAATAATATATTTCAAATTCATTTTCTTACTCTATCTAACTCATAATGGATGGAAACTGAACAAGGAGAGATTCATTCTGGAAATAAGGAGAAATTTTCTGACAGTGAGAACTATCAACCAACTCATGGAACAGAAGTTGCCTTCAGAAGCATGGCCGCCAAGAGGATTATTAAGTGCTGGAAGAAGACTAATATGGCCCCCCTCACCTACACATGAACACCTAAACCAATAATGTCATAACTGTACATTTATTAATTACATCCAATTATATTACTTGCACAAATATATTAAAAAGAGAACAGGTCCTTCTGTAAAAGATAATAAAAAAAAACAATAATATGCATTAGTACATAAACAACAATGAAAAACTATATACCTAAGCAATGGATTTAATGCATAGATTGATTGCAACTTCATAACAAGTTATTATAGTTGAGATGTCAGAGCATTGATATTCTGCTAAACAAAGATGCTTTCCTAGTCTTTTTTTTTTTTGTAGATCATATCATCAAAATCCATCGTTTTTGCAAGATCAGTACCGAGTCTTGCCAAATCTACCATTCGCCCCTGTGACACGGTCAGTCTTAGATAATTTTTTTTTATCAGCTTTAATTTGCTGCGGAGACGATAGTAGCAGGAAATGTTAACTGAATACAGAGGCAGACACATAGATTTGGAAAGAGGCCTTGGTATTACATAACGCAAAAGAAATGTGGTTTGTTCAACATGGGATGAACCTGGCATGGAATCAACAACAACAGTGAAGTACTTTGCAGTTTTTGTGTTCTCCAACCTTTACAAGCGAGGAACATTCAGCAATTAACTCGTTTTGGGAATAGTCGCTGAGATAATGTACTTGAAGTTGTTCTCCCTTTTTTCCTCCTTTCCTCCCTCCCTTCTCTCTCTCTCTCTTTCTCTCCTTTTTCTCCCTCCCTCCCTCCTTCCCTCCCTCTTTAACAGATAATAGATAATCAGAGTTGGAAGGGATCTTGTAGGTCATCTAGTCCAACCCCCCGCCCAAGCGGGAGACCCTACACCATTTCTGACAGATGGCAGTCCAATCTCTTCTTGAAAGTCTCAAGTGATGGCGCTCCCACAATTTCCAAGGGCAACTTCTGTTCCATTGATTGATTGTTCTCACTCTCAGAAAGTTTATCCTTATTTCCAGGTTGAATCTCTCCTTGTTCAGTTTCCATCCATTATTACTTATCTGGCCTACAGGTGCTTTAGAAAATAGCTTGACCCCCTTCTCTCTGGGGCAGCCCCTCCTCAAATATTGGAAGACTGCTATCCTGCCTCCCCTGGTCCTTCTCTTCCCTAGACTAGCCAGGCCCAGTTCCTGCAACCGTTCATCATATGTTTTAGTCTCCAGTCCCCTCATCATCCTGGTTGCTCTTCTCTGCACTCTTTCTAAAGTCTCAACATCTTTTTTATAATGTGGTGACCAAAACTGGATGTCGTACTCTAGTTGTGATCTTACTAAGGCTTTATAGAGTGGTATTAGTAGCTCCTTTGATCTTGATTGTGTCCCTCTGTGAATGCAACTTTGGATTGCATTGGCTTTTTTGGCTGCTGCTGCACACTGCTGGCTCCTATTTAGTTGGTTGTCCACTAAGACTCCAAGATCCCTCTGCCAGTTCCTGCTATTGAGCCTGGTTTCACCCAGTCTATAGGTGTACTTTTGGTTTTTCTTGCCTAAGTGTAGGATTTTACTTTTCTCTACATTGAACTTTCTCTTTCTTTCTTTCTTTCTTTCTTTCTTTCTTTCTTTCCTCCTCCTTTCCTTCTTTCTTTTTTTCCTTTCTCCCCTCCTCTCCCCTCTCCCTCTCTCTCTCTCATATCTCTCACTCCTTTCTCCTTCTTGGTGTATGTTTGTATTTATGCCTCTGTGTGTGTGTGTGTGGGTGTGGGTGTGTTTCTATAATCCTACTAGGATAGCCTTGTTCTATCTGCACGCAGGCACCACTACCTTCTGAATCTTTCTTGAGTGATGCAAGAAGTGCTCTGCTATCCATGAATGCCAGTGAGGCTGAATTGAGCAATGGAGCTTCAGTTAGTCAATTGTTTTGGTTTAATTGTGCAACTCACCACACAAATAGTTCCCCATTTGCCTTAGAACAGAAGCCTCAAGAGCTGTTAATTTTGCAGGTCTCCCAAGATTGATCTATATCTGCCTCCTATTCTATTCTATTCTATTCTATTCTATTCTATTCTATTCTATTCTATTCTATTCTATTCTATTCTATTCTATTCTATTCTATTCTATTCCATTCCATTCCATTCCATTCCACTCCACTCCACTCCACTCCACTCCACTCTATCCTATCCTATCCCTTCCCTTCCCTTCCATTCTATTCTATTCCTAGTACATATTCTACTCCTAATTCCTATCCTATCCTGTCCTGTCCTGTCCTATCCTATCCTATCCTATCCTATCCTATCCTATCCTATCCTATCCTATCCTATCCTATCCTATCCTATTAACTGTCAGGAAATTTCTCCTTAGTTCTAAATTGCTTCTTTCCTTGACCAATTTCCATTTGCTTCTAGTCCTGCAGTCTGGTGCTTTGGAGAATAGCTTGACCCCCTCTTCTCTGGGGCAGCCCCTCAACTATTGGAAGACTGCTCTCCTGTCTCACCTGGTCCTTCTCTTCCCTAGACTACCCAGGCCCAGTTCCTGCAACCATCCATCGTATGTTTTAGCCTCCAGTCCCCTCATCATCCTGGTTGCTCTTCTCTGCACTCTTTCTAGAGTCTCAACATCTTTTTTACATCGTGGCGACCAAAACTGAATGCGGTATTCTAATTTTTGTGGTTTCAAACTCATTCCTTGGGGTAGGGGGTTGTTTCCCTTTGCTTCAGGCTGTCACTCACACATTTGTTGTGATGTTACATTAATAATGGCTGAAGTTGCATTCATTATGTGGCTTGGAAAGCTAAAAAATGCTGGGCTTAGGAGAGGTTATGCCCTGGATCTGAGAAAAGATGGGTGTGAGATTTATAAACTATACCTTATAATTATCAACAGAAGGAGCCATATTAAGGACATCTGCTTCCCTATTGCAACAGACAGGAATAACCTACGTTCTTAGCTTAATCCCTGTTTAGATCAGATCAAGGAAAAAAAACGACAGGCAGTCCTTGATTTACGACTCAACTATAGCACCAAAATTTCCATCCTGAGTCAGCCTGATCTTAACACGAGTCGTCACACATGACTGGAGCCGATTTTATGACCATTATTACCATGGTTGTTAAGTGAATTAGACAGCTGTTAATTGAATCTGGGGTCTTTGCTCATCGGAAGCCAGCTGGGAAGTTTAGTTTATTGTCATTGCCCCTCATACAATGCAATGAAATGCCATCTTTAGTGTGTCAGGATTCCAGCAATTGCCCTAATTAAATCATGATTCTCGAGCCAAACTTCAAAAAACTTCAAAGGGTTCATTAGAGGTGACATGCTGGCACTGTCCTGTAGGAAGCCAACTGTGTCCTATGTCATTCACAGTCCCCTGTGACCCTGTTTCCCCCCTGGGTGTGTCATAAATTAGATTCTCCAATTGAGCCCATTCATGGGCTGGGGGTCCTCATTCACGTTCTCCAATTAAATATATTCGTGGGCAAAAGCTCTGGTATTTTAGCTACAATCTTTTAAAGATAAGAGTTGGAATGTACTTCCGCTTTCCAACTGCTGCATCTGCTCTTCCAGATTTCCTTCCTCCCCTCCTTTTTTTTAATGGCAACTATTAAAACAGGGACTAGGAATGGTTCATGAGTTGACATTCGGCTCCTCTCACTTCTTGAAGGTGACCTGAATTAAGCAAGAACAAATTGAGTGCAGATATAGAATGTAGGGTTGCAAACACCCCGCTAGGCTTGGTTGGATTTTCTGCATGGAATCTTGCTATAAGGCGATCGGCTGTTGGACGTTCCTACTCTTTATCCAAGATGCCTCTGATAATGGGTAGCCCTTCCACTTGATTTACCATCAGGATTCCAGCAAGTGCTCTAATTAAACCACGATTCTCAAGTCAAACTTCAAGAAACTTCAAAGGATTCATTAGAAGCGACATACTGGCACTGCCCTGTATGAAGCCAACTCTGGCCTACATAATTTACAGTCCCCTGTGACCCAGTTTCCACCCTTCTCCCTGGGTATGTCATAAATCAGATTCTCCAATTCAGCACATTCACAGGCTGGGTGTCATCAATCACATTCTCCAATTAAATATATTTATGGGCAAAACCACTGGTATTTTAGTTGCAATCTTTTAAAGATAAGAGTTGGAACGTACTTTCGCTTTCAAACTGCTCTTCTAGATTTCCTTCCTTCCCCTCCCTTTTTTTTTAATGGCAACTACTAAAACAGGCATAGGAATGTTTCATGAGTCGACACAGTGTACATTATAACTATAAAAATAAAACACAAACATACACCCTTTACATTCTATGCAATTGAATTGAAAACCCAATAGTGCATTAACATGGCACTCTACGGTAGAATATGATTCACATTCAGGCAGTTTCTCAGGATCGAAAGGAAAAATAATTTTCCATGCAGTTCAGAGTTCAACCGTGGAATCAGTGGTGGGAATTAGCCAGTTCACACCATTTCGGGAGAGAACTGGTTGTTAACTTTCTGAGCAGTTTGATGAACTGGTTGTTGGAAGAAATCATTCGGGTAGAGAACCGGTTGTTAAATTATTTTAATCCCACCACTGCGTGAAATTCATTCTCACTGGAGGCTGACAATGCAATCCGAGGCTGCATGGACAGAGGGATAGAATCAAGAACATATGAAATGTTAATACCACTTTATAATGCCTTGGTAAGACTATATATGGAATATTGCATCCAGTTTTGGTCACCGCAATATAATACGATATTACAAAACAACACGATATAACACGAATATGATTATAACATTGTTGCTTATGTCTTTACGATTTATATTGTTTTATTTACTTTCCTAGTGTGGTTTTGATCGCTTATTTAGTTTCCTATGAATATCACTAAGTGTTGTATCTTAGGATTCTTGATGAATGTATTTTTTATGTAAACTGAGATCTTATGCACCGAAGACAAATTCCTTGTGTGTCCAATCACATTTGGCCAATAAAGAATTCTATTCTATAAAAAAGATGTTGAGACTCTAGAAAGAGTACAGAGATTGTTAGAAGGCTGGAACCTATCAAGGAAGGTTGCAGGAATTGGGCATGTCTACTTTAATGAAAAGAAGGACATGGGGTGACATGAGAGCAGTATTCCAGTATTTGAGGGGCTGCCCCAAAGAAGAGGATGAGGTCAAGCTATTCCCCAAAGTGCCTAAAGGCAGGACAAGAAGCAATGGATGGAAACTAACCAAGGAAAGTTAGAATTAAGGAGAAATTTCCTGATTGTGAGAACAGTTTTTGCATCCAGAAGTTGGACTAGTCATTAAATGACCTACAAGGTTCCTTCCAACTCTGTCAATCTGCTAAAAGTTGTGGGTGCTCCATCACAAGAGGCTTGTAAGAAGAGATTGGACAACCATTTTTCTGGTATCATAGAGTAGTGGTTGCCAACCAGTGGACTGGGGACCACAGGTGGTCTGTGAGAAAATTTTGGTGGTCCGCAGAGAAATTTCACCCCCAAAGCACCCCCAAAGCAATTAATGTGGAGGGTGAAGGATGTGTGTTTGTGTTTATTTTCATGGTCATGATGTGCACTGAAGATGGTGTTTGATTTCGTTGTACGAGGTGCAAGGACAATAAAGTAAACTAACTAACTAATCCAGGTTGCGTGGGAACACAAAGCTGTACCGCCCATATGGCTGGTGGGAACACAAAGGCTTGTGTCGCTTGCATTGCAAACAACATGAGGTAATGAGGGGAGGAGCGAAAGGCCAGAGGGGGGCAACTTGCCCCACTTGCCCCAAGCCTGGCCTGGCCTGGTCACTGGGCTGCTCCTCTCCGCTTCTTTCTTCTTCTGTTTTTTTTGGCTGCACGCAAGGAAAGCAGCAAAAATCTTTCTTTCTTTCCCCCAAACTCTGCCAGAAATGAGTCTTTGGGACCCTGCAAGGCCTCCTGCTCCAAGAGGCTGCGCTGGAAAAGACTCATTTCTGATGGAGTTTGGGGGTTCTTTCTCTAGAAAGACTTCTGCGGCTTCTGCTGCTTTCCTTGCATGAAGCCAAAAGTCTCCCTCTCTCCCTCTCTGCCCCTGAGAATGGAGCTGGAGACGCTATTCTGTGATCCCAAATAAAGAATGATTGATTAGTAGGAAAACGGGGTGGGGAATTTTCCTGCAGACTTTTCTTGGAATTTTCCCAGGATCTCTGGTCCGCGGGATTTAATATGATGAGCTTGGTGGTCCCTGAGGTCCAAAAGGTTGGCAGCCCCTGTCATAGAGGGTCTCCTGTTTGCAGAGGGGATTGGATTAGAAGACCTCCAAGTTTCCTTCCAACTCTGTTATTCGGTTACCTGAAAGAATGCTGCAACTGGCTGGGAAGCTGATTTTGGAATGAGATGGTTATTAACCACTTTGCAAAACCAGAAGCCGGGCTGAACTTGTAGGACATGAGCTTTTGAGCATTGGTGATAGGCGTGGGAAAGGGCACTCAAAAGAGACCCCCCTCCCTCAGCTCTGGGCCATTAATCCCAACAGCTAACTCTGATTAACATCCAAGAGTTGTAAGTTGTCTCCTTTCCCGTAAAGGAATTTTAGCAATGTGCAGGACAATGCAGACTCTTGGTGCTGGATTACTTCCAGCATTTTGCTTTTGGTTGATGTCAACATATTTCTGCTTATTACCAAAGGTCTGGGTGTGTGTAGACCCCAGCAATGAGAGCCAGTTTGGACTACCTACTGCTGAAGGCACTAAGCTGGAAGCCAGGAGACAGTGAATTCTAGCCCCAATTTAGGCATTAAAACCAGCCGAGTGACTTTGGGACAATCACTAGCAAAGAGGGAATTCTAATCCAGCCATAGGCACGAAAAATAGGTGGGTGACAAACAGGCCCATTTCTGGACTTCTGGAACTTCCGGGAGGGCCATTTTTCACCTTCCCCAGAGTCTGGAGGCTTCCCTTGGGCCTCTGGGAGGATGAAAATGGCCTCCCATGGGCTCTGGAGGCCCCCCGGAAGCCGGAAACAGGCCCGTTTCCAGACTTCCGGAATTCCCGGTTCAGCCTGTTTTTTGCCCTCCCAGAGTCTCCGCACGGATTTTGCATCCAAAACGGGCCCTGTGGAGAGTCCTGGGAGGGGCAGGGAGGGGTGAGGTGGGCAGGGCCAGCTGGTCGGTTCAACTACCGGTTCGCTGAACCCAGGGGTGGGATTCTACCACTTTGCACCCATTCGCTAGAACCGGTTGTTAACATTCTAAGCAGTTCAGAGAACTGGTTGTTAGAAGAAATTTCTGGCCTAATCCTGTAAGGAAGTCAGGGAAGGAAACATTCTGGTGTTGCTTACAGAAACTGCCTCTCCATTAACCCTTATTACATTCTTGGCAGGACTACACTTCCTGTCCCAGGAACTTCTCTGGAGTTTTTTCCCACTCCTTTGCTGGTACTTTGCTTGTGTGGAGTGACCATTCAAAGTTACAATGGCACTGAAAGAAGTGACTTATGACCATTTTTCACATTTATGACTGTTGCACCATCTCCACAGTCATGAGAGGCCAGGCGAGGAGATGCGTGCCTCGATGTGAGTGATATTGAGTTGGCCACACCCAGCCAATAACATGACCACCAAGCCATGCCCACCACCTACGTCATGCCCACAGAACTGGTTGTTAAAAATTTTGAATCCCACCCCTGGTCAAACCAGATGTAAATTTAACATCCAGTTCATCCGAACTTGTTGAACCTCACCCCTGAGTGATTCCCTTAACAACCGTGGCAAGAAAGGTCGTACACTGGGGCCAAACTCATTTCACCACGGTCTCGCTTAGCAACGGAAACTTTGGGTTCCATTCTGGTCCTTAATTGTGGACAACGTGTATTACAAAGCATTCATGACCTGAAACTGGACAAGTCTATCCAGACAGCAAAAATATCCTGAGATCATCGATTTCCTTTCTTAGCTTCATTATGGAGAAACATCTCCCAGATGATCCTCTTGGGATCTCATTCCAGAGATGATGTCAAAGGCAGGAATGAAGCTGTGCATAAGCAAGGAAGGTGGAGAAGATAAGAAGGATTTGAGATAAGCTCTTCCAGGACCTTCAAGGTTTTTTTTGTTTTGTTTTTTGATCAAGGTTAGAATTTGGAAATCTGAAACTCAGAAGCTCCTGGTCTTGGGGAAATAACTTCCTTCCTCCACCTACTGGACTATGATTACAGCATGACACCTTAAAGAGCGATCTTATCTTCTCAGCTATCGGTATAACTCACCTTCTGAAAGTTTTCCAGAAAGTGAGGCTTTCCGGAGGAGATCCAGCAAAGAAGGACAACAACAAAGTAGGGCGCCAAAAATTCCAGTGGAATTCCATTTTTCCCTCTTATTGGATCACAGGACAGAATCAGAATCAGAATAGAGCTGGAGGGGACCTTGGAGGTCTTCTAGTCCATCCCACTGCTCAAGCAGGAGACCCTATACCATTTCACACAAGTGGTTATCCAATCTCTTCTTAAAAACTTTCAGTGTTGGAGCAGTCACAACTTCTGGTGGCAAGCCATCCTTCTGATTAATTTCCAAAATGACAGAGTTGGAAGGGACCTTGGAGGTCTTCTAGTCCAGCCCCCTGTTCAATCAGGAGACTCTTTACCTTTCCAGTCTCTTCTTAAAAACCTCCAGTGTTGGAGCACCCATAACTTCTGGTGGCAAACTCTTCCACTGGTTAATTTTCCTCATTGTTAGGAAGTGTCTCCTTAAATCTAGGCTGCTTATCTCCTTAGCTAGTTTCCATCCATTGTTTTTTGTCCTGCCTTCTGGTGCTTTGGAAAATAAGTTGACCCCCTCTTCTTTGTGGCAGCCCCTCAAATACCGGGATGCTGCTATCTTGTCCCCTCTAGTCCTTCTTTTCTCTAGACAAGCCAAACCCAGATCCTGCAACCGTTCTTCATATGTTTTAATCTCTAGGCCTTTGATCATCTTAGTTGCTCTTCTTTGCACTTCATCCAAGGTCTCAATATCTTTTTTGTGATGTGGTGACCACAACTGGATACTGTATTCCAGGTGTGGGCCTTATTAAAAGGCTTTATACAGCAGTACTAATATTTCTTGGGTCCAGCAATTCTGTCAAATCTGGAATGATTCTCCAATACATACAAGTTGTCCTTGGCTTCCAACCACAACGGAGCCCATTGCTAAGCGAGACGTTAAGTGAATTTCCCCCCCCATTTTATGACCTTCCTTGACCCAGTTGGGAAGTGAATCATTGCAGTTGGTAAGTCAGTTGTCAACTAAAAAGATACTCCTTTGGTCTTTTTAGCTGCCGGAAAAAGGGAGTGTGGGAAAACAGTGCATTCCTTAAGTGCCTAGATAATCACCCTGGCAGCCCAAAGTTGTCGAAGTGCAAGAATATTGACTGAAGACTCTTGGCTATGGATGTGTCCCATTGGAGAAGTCACATCCAGGGGGTGGAGGGAAGACCAGGGTCAAAGGGGAAATGTATGATGTAATTTAGTATTGGCTGCACCCAGCTAAACACCAACAGGGCCCCTTCTAATAAATCAATTTTCTTTTCTCTGAGATGAGGCTAGAGACTTATGATTTGAATGGGGATGGAGTTGTTGGAGCCCTGACATCAGTCACATGATCATTAAGCGAACCCGGCTTCCCCATTTGCTTGTCAGAAGGTTGTGAAAAGGGATCGGCATGACCTCGGGACATTGCAACTGTCGTAAATACGAGTCAGTTGCCAAGCGTCTGAATTTTGATTACGTGACCGGGGGAGGGATGGAATTACCAGTTCGCCTGAACCGGTCTGAACTGGCTGAATCCCACTCCTGCTCTGGGGGATGGTAGAGGATGGGAAGGCCTGAAGGAATGTTGCCCATGGGGGTTGCGATGGGTCGGACATGACTTTGCAACTAACAACAACAACCATCTAGCAAAAATATTCCTCAGCTGTAGAAATATTTTCTGTGGCAGATGACTGGCAAACCATTATGGCAGTGATGGCGAACCTTTTTGCTGTGGTGTACCGAAAACGCGAGTGCGCCGGCACCAGGGGTGGGATTCAAATTTTTTAACAACCAGTTCTGTGAGTGTGGCTTAGTTGGTGGGTGTGGCTTGGTGGTCATGTGACTGGCTGGGCGTGGCCAACTCAATATCACTCACATCGAGGCATGCATCTCCTCGCCTGGCCTCTCAAGACTGTGGGGATGCTGCGACAGTCATAAGTGTGAAAAAGGATCATAAGTCACTTTTTTCAGGGCCATTGTAACTTTGAGTGGTCCCTCCACACAAGCAAAGTACCAGCAAAGGAGGGGAAAAAAAACTCTAGAGAAGTTCCAGAGAGAGGAAGTCTAGTCCTGCCAAGAATGTAATAAGGGTTAACGGAGAGGCAGTTTCTGTAAGCAACACCAGAATGTTTCCTTCCTGCCTTCCTTACAGGATTAGGCCAGTAATTTCTTCTAACAACCGGTTCTCTGAACTGCTTAGAATGTTAACAACCGGTTCTAGCGAATAGGTGCGAACCGGTAGAATCCCACCCCTGGCCGGCACCCACAATGCAATGCACCTCCCCGCCCCTTACCTGCACTGCACATGCGCGCACCTCCCAGCTGATTTTCAGCCCATTTGAGGCTGTTTTCACCCTCCCAGGAAGCCTCTGCAGCCTCAGGAGGCCAAAAATGGGCCTTCCGGAAATACCGGACGTTCCCGTTTTCAGCCTCTGAAGGACCTCTGGAGCCCAGGGGGAGCTTTGTTTGCCCTCCCAAAGGCTCGAGGGAAGACTCTGCAGCCTCAGGAGGCCGAAAAACAGGTCCGTTTCAGCACTTCTGGTATTTCCAGAAGGCCCATTTTTCGGCCTCCCAAGGCTGCAGTAGATTCCCTCGAGCCTCTGAGAGGGTGAAAACGGCGAAAATCAGCTGTGTGGCACACACATGTGCCATGCAGTTTAGTTTGGCTCAGGCTCATGTACCCACACAAATGGCTCTGTGTGACGCCTGTGCCACACGTACCATAGTTTCGCCATCACAGCATTATGGCACAAGGATATCTGTCAAAATAAGGTTTCTCTGGTGTGTTGATGGTGATTGTCACAGCCACTATCTGGAATTTTATGGACAGGTTTATTTATTTTATTTATTTATTTATTTATAACACATTTATATACCGCCCATCTCCCGAAGGATTCAGGCTGGTGTACAGCCATCTATAACACATTCCGCTTTACAAAAGTTAAAAGAAAATTAAATATATTAAGGCTGCCACTAAAATTTATACCCAACCCCAATAAATTACAATAAAAACCCCAAATTTAAAACCCCAAAATTTAAAACCCCAATATCTAAAATTACACTTTAAAACTCCTATTTAAAATCAGCCCAGGCTGATCAAAGAGCCAAGTTTTCAGCGCACGTCTGAATTCTCTAAGGTCGGCGGTCTTACGTAGCTCAGGAGGCAACCCATTCCAGAGGGTGGGTGCCCCCACAGAGAAGGCCCTGTTCCTCGGGGTCACCAGGCGGCACATAGATATGCTAAGGAATCGTTTTTTTAAAAAAGGTGTAAGGTAGGATAACCAGAACATTAAAGAAAATTATTTTCTACTGAGCAAATGGTTGTTATCAACCACAAATTGCCAAGCAGATAAGAGGCATATCTCTTGCTGAGAAACAATGTTCCATTTCTGGGAAGTGTTGTCTTGCTAATTTGCTGGAGTTATTTAAAAGCATCACGAAATCTATCATCACAGAGAAGTTTCCAGGAGAAGCTCTTTAATTTCTAAAAGCTTTTGACTACACCCTTCACCAAAGTTCTTGGATAAACTTTACAGTTAGGGAAGAAATGAAAAATTCTAGCTGGAGGAATGGGCCCCAAATGTGCTTTTTTTTTAAAAAAAAAAATCTTTAAATATATCTGTGCTGTTTTCCTTAGATTCAGCAAATGGAAAGATTTAAGTTGGATGAGGAAAAAAAATATGAATCTGAAAAAATGGAAACTGATATAGAGCTCTGGACAAATGATGATCCTCTTATTACTAATTTTTTTTATTGAAAATGGAAACAGAAAGGGAACAATTTACATTTTGTATGATAAAAGGGGCAAAATATTTCAGATATAATATACAGTTGGATCACGGCAGTTATTCTTTTATTCTTTCCTGAGACTGTTAAATGTTTTTTTTTTCTGTTTTCTTTGTTTCTCTTTGTACTTTTCAAAAATCAATAACAGTAGAGGAGAGTGAGTGAGTGAGAGAGAGAGAGAGAGAGAACAGACAACAGATAATCAGAGTTGGAAAGGACCTTATAGGTCATCTAGTCCAACCCCCACCCAAGCGGGAGACCGTGCACCATTTCTGACAAATGGCAGCCCAATCTCTTCTTGAAGGTCTCAAGTGATGAAGCTCCCACAACTTCTGAGGGCAAACAGTTCCATGGGTTGATTGTTCTCCCTGTCAGAAAGTTTCTCCTTATTTCCAGGTTGAATCTCTCTTGTTCAGTTTTCATCCATTATTCCTTGTCTGGCCTACAGGCCCTTTAGAAAATAGCTTGACCCCTTCCTCCTCTCTGTGGCAGCCCCTCAAATATTGGAAGATGCTCTCCTGTCTCCCCTGGCCCTTCTCTTCCCTAAACTAGCCAGGCCCAGTTCCTGCAACCGTTCATCATACCTTTCAGCCTCCAGTCCCCTCATCATCCTGGTTGCTCTTCTCTGCACTCTTTCTAGAGTTTCAATATCTTTTTTATAGTACAGTGACCAAAACTGGATGCAATACTCTAAGTGTGGTCTTACTAAGGCTTTATAGAGTGGTATTAGTACCTCACTTGATCTTGATTGTATCCCTCTGTTAATGCAACTTAGAATTGCATTGGCTTTTTTGGCTGCTGCTGCACACGGCTGGCTCCTATTTAGCTGGTTGTCCACTAAGACTCCAAGATCCCTCTCACAGTTACTGCTTTTGAGCCTGGTTTCACCCAGTCTGTATGTGTACTTTTGGTTTTCCTTGCCTAAGTGTAGGACTTTACTTTTCTCTCCATTGAATTTCATTTTGTTAGATGTGGCCCAGTGTTCTAGTCTGTCAAGATCCATCTGAATCTTGAGCCTATCTTCTTGGGTGTTAGCTATTCCTGCCAGCTTAGTATCATCTGCAAATTTGGTAAGTTCCCCTTCTATTCCTTCATCTAAGTCATTAATGAGGATATTGAAGAGTACTGGGCCTAAGATTGAACCTTGTGGCACCCCACTGCTTACTTCCTTCCCTCCATGTAGACTTAGACCCATTAAGGACTACTCGCTGAGTACAGTTTGCCAGCCAGTTGTGAGTCCATCTGGTGGTGGTGCTATCTATCCCACTTTTTTCTAGCTTACTAAGATGATAGATAGATAGTTTGATAGATAGACTGACAGACAGATAGATAGAGAATTAATAGCTAATGAATAGGTGGATGGATGGAGAGGGAGGAAGATATTATAGTCACTACTTACAACAGTTCGTTTAGTGATCCAAAGTTATAATGGCACTGAAAAAAATCGACTTAGAATCATTTTTCACAACTTACAACCATTGCCAGCCACATCCCCATGATCACATAATCAAAATTGGGGATTCAATTTTTCAATTCAAAATTTATGACCATTGCAATGCCCTGGAGTCACGTTGATTCCCCTTTTGCGACCTTCTGACCAGCAGAGTCAATGGAGAAGCCATATTCACTTAATGGCCGTGTGACTAACTTAACAACTGCAGCGATTCAGTTAACAACTGTGGCAAGAAAGGTTGTAAAATGGGGACAAAGCTCATTTAGCAGATGTCTCACTTAGCAACAGAAATTTGGGGAATAAATTGTGGCCGTAAGATGAGGACCACCTGTATAGATAGGGTAGGAAGATCAGGAGAGAGGGAGAGAGAGAGAGAGAGAGAGAGAGAGAGAGAGAAGATGAGAGATAGATGAGAGAGACAGAGAGGAGGGAGGGAGCGAGGGAGGAAAGGAGGAAAGAAGAGAAAGAGAAAGAGGGAGGGAAGGAAGGAAGGAAGAAGGAAGGAAGGAAGGAAGGAAGAAAAAGAAAGGAAAGAAAAAAGAAAGAGGGAGGGAGGGAGAAAAAGAAAGAGAGAGAGAAGAGAGGGAGGAAGGAAGGAAAGAAAGAAAGAAAGAAGAGAAAGAGAGAAAGAAAGAGAGAAGGATGGAAGGATAAAGAAAGAAAGAGACAGATATAGATCAATCTTGGGAGCCAGGAGATCAGTTGGCTGGGGAATTCTGGGAACGGAAGTCCATACATCTTCTATATATACTATAAGAGTCAAATCTGATGGGGTTATTATCCTGGAAAAAAACCCCGATAGTGTTATATGATAACTTTCTTAAAACTGGAGTTTGCTTAAGACTTAGGGAGACGTGTCAACCCAGGCACTGTGTCTTCTTCAACCAACTTTGGTTTTCAATCCAGAAGTGTACGGCTCTGTCCCCATTGTGTGTGTAAGGCAGAGAAGAGGCCAATGGACTTCCCTGGAAGTCAACCAGAATGAAACGGCGGTTTCTGCTTCTCCAATCTGGCCAGGGTTGAGGTCATGCAAAATCTGTTTCAACCGGTGCTAGGCAGTCCTTTAGATCTGGATTTTCTTGCATTTTGCAGATTTCGATTGTGTGGAGGCATCTATAGGAACAGTCCCAGATGAGTCACAGAAGCTCAGCAAAAACTTGCGCAATCCCACCACGTCAGGGCACTTCAGCATCTGATTCATGATGTGGTGGTTTTCCTGCTTGTTCCTGGATTGATTCGTCAGCACAACACCTTGCCGTTGTGTCACGCTCTAATTTCAGCTAGAGTTGAACAGGTCCAAGCCCACGAAGGGAAGGCCCACGGATGTTCAGCTGCTGCTGAGTCAGACGTAAATGGTAGGGTTTCCTTCAAGGCAGCCTCCTAAAAAGGTCGGTGTAACCTGTAGTTTTTCCCCACCGTCTTTGATTCATCAACGTGTTCACCAGTGACCAACATCGTAGGACAGGGGAGATTTTGGGGTGTCTACGGGTGAGGTCCAGTGGTGGGACTCAGCGACTTAACGACCAATCAAAGTTACAACAAATCCCCCCCCCCCCCAAAGGTTCTTATGACAGCCACCCTTTCCCCTTTCCCACAACCTTGGAAATGCATTTTGAGCACTCAGCAACTGGCCCACTTTTGCAGGTCATCCTCAACTTATGACAGTTCTTTTAGTGACCATTCAAAATTACAGCGGCGCTGAGCAAAATGATGTGTGACCGTTTTTCACACTTATGACAGCCTTGGAGCATCCCCATGAACTTGGGATCAAAATACAGGTTCTTGGCAACTGACTCATAATTATGATGGTGTCATGCCCTTGTTAGAGTCGGACTCTGAGAGAGAGGAGGAACAGTCGACAGGGAGTGGAGGTGTGGCTCCAGAGGTTGTGGAGGTGGCTGGGGAAGGGCAGAGGCTGGCTGGGCAGTCAGAGAAAGAACCAGGCCCATCCCCTCTTCATCCTAGGACACGCAGGGAGGAACGGAGAAGGAAACAACTTGGCTTACGAGAGAGGAAGTGGCCATGATCCCCTCATTGGTAGCAGCTGGGGAGAATAGTATATAAGAGAGACGGTTAAAACACAGCGTTGCCAGAAGCAAAGCGTGTTTTATTGTGGGCTGAAGTTATCTTGATTGGCATCCTTCCAACACACTGTGCCTTGTTATCTCCTTGAATTTGGTAATTACTAATCCTGGTCTGTTGTGGAATTTCCTTCATTGTAGTTTGTTTTAGGTTTTTTTTTCACCTTCATCTACTCATTAAGTTTGGATTGTGTGGCTTTCTTTTGAAGACTATTTTTGAATAAGTTTTATCTCCAACTGAGAATTATTGAACCGTGGGGCCAAGTTGGAGGTGTTAAAGGACATTTATTTATGTTTTGGATTTTGTTAAGTTTGTGTTACACTTCAGGTCATCACAGATGGTTGCAACATCTCAGGGTCACCTATGATCCCTTTTTGTGACCTTCGGACCAACAAAGTCAACTGGGAAGCCAGCTTCACTTAATCACCATATGACTAACTGATCAAACGCTATGATTCACTTAACAACCATGGCAAGAAAGGTTGTAAACAGTGGTGGGATTCAGCTGGTTCATACCGGTTCATGAGAACCGGTTGTTAACTTTCTGAACAGTTGGGTGAACTGGTTGTTAGAAGAAATCATTAGGGAAGAGAACCAATTGTTGAATTATTTGAATCCCACCACTGGTGAAGTCCCAAGGATGGTTGGGGCCAGGCAGTCCAAAATTGCTTTCTTTTTAATGACCATCGTAAAATCTGGTGGGCACGGCTGCCATCTTGCATTGCTTTGCTCAGGGGGCACTTTCTTACCAGCGGAATCTCGAAGATCGAAGACGTGTCAGTTCCTAATACTGAAAATGGAGAAGTTTTGGGGGCCCCTCGGAGCTCCTATGTTACGCCACTTTTGTGCGAGTTGCATTGGCTCCCGGTGGCCTTCTGGGTGCGATTCAAGGTGCTAGTGGTCATCTTTAAAGCGCTCCATGGCTTGGGACCTGGGTACTTACGGGACCACCTACTGCCGTCATCGATCTCCCGTTGGCCAGTGTGCTCCCACAGGGCGGGCCTTCTCGGGGTGCCGCCGGCTGGATGGCTGGCGACTCCGAGGGTGCAGGCCTTCTCTCTGGAAGCACCCTCCCTCTGGAACGAATTACCCCCGGAGATGAGGACCATCCCTGACCTATTAACCTTCCGGCGCGCGCTGAAGACCCACTTATTCCATCAACCTGGTCTGGCCTAAAGTTATTTGCAGGGTTTTAATTGATTTTAAATGGTTTTATTTAATTTTTAACCTTTGACAGTTTTTAACCTTTAGCCAATTATTTAATTCTTTTAATTCTATTTTAAATATTGTATTTGTATCTTGTTTTATCTGGCTGAACACTGCCCCGAGTCCCGCCGGGAGAGGGGGCGGTATAGAAGTTAAATAAATAAATAAATAAATAAATAAATAAATAAACCCTAGATTGTCCTCCACTTATGGCTGTTAATGGAGCCTGTTCATTATGGTTGTAAAACATCACACGAATGAAACCAATTGTATGTCCCTTTTAGTGGCGGTTGTTTAATGCTGCCGTCCTAAAGTGGTTTGGTATGGATGTGGATTAGCCGATAACCAGAAATAACTGCCTTTTGGGAGGGGGCAAACTTGTTGTGATTCTACAACCAAAGGGACGCAGTGGCTCAGTGGCTAAGATGCTGAGCTTGTTGATCAGAAAGGTCAGCAGTTCGATGGTTCGAATCCCGAGCGCTGCGTAATGGAGTGAGCTCCCATTCCTTGTCCCAGCAGCTTCTGCCACCCTAGCAGTTCGAAAGCACGTAAAAAATGCAAGTAGAAAAATAGGGACCCCTTTGGTGGGAAGGGAACAGCGTTTTCCGTGCGCCTTCGAAAGCATTTAGTCCTGCCGGCCACATGACCACGGAGATGTCTTCGGACAGCGCTGGCTCTTCTTTGGCTTTGGAACGGAGATGAGCACCACCCCCTAGAGGTGGGGAGGGGGAGTAGAACTCCTTAGTATTAGAGTGTGTTCATAATAATAATATAGGAAATACTAATGCTCTGGTGGTCATTTTGAAAAATCCTTTCGTAGTGAACACCTAGAAGCCAAGAGGAATATATAGGCCAAATTTCAAGTTTGTAGGTTTTACGGTTCTGGAGATTTTGTGATGAAGCGTGAGTGGAATTTTGGTTAGATAGATAGATAGATAGATAGATAGATAGATAGATAGATAGACAGACAGACAGACAGACAGACAGACAGACAGACAGACAGACAGACAGACAGACATGAGGGAGAGAATGGTAGGTGAAAGATAGATAGATAGATAGATAGATAGATAGATAGATAGATAGATAGATAGATAGATAGATAGATAGATAACAAGGACATAGGACATTGGAGGTCTTCTAGTCCAACCCCCTGCTCAAGCTATACCATTTCAGATAAATGGTTGTCCAATCGCTTCTTGAAAAACCTTCAGCGATGGAGCACCCACAACTTCCAGAGACAAGTTCTTGTCCTGCCTTCAGATGCTTTGGAGAATAAGTTGACACACACCCTTTTCTTTGTGGCAGCCTCTCAAATATTAGAATCTTGCTATCATGTCACCCCATGTCCTTCTTTTCATCAAACTGGACCCACACAATTCCAGCAACCGTTCTTCACGTGTTTTAGCCTCCAGTCCTCTAATCCTCTTGGTTGCTCTTTGCAATCTTTCTAGAGTCTCAACATCTTTTTCACATCGTGGCCACCAAAACTGGATGCAGTATTCCAAGTATGGTCGTACCAAGGCATTAGAAAGTGGCCTTAACATTTCATATGATCTTGATTTTATCCTTCTGTCTATGCAGTCTAGAATTTCAATGTCAGCCTCCAGTGAAAGTGAATTTCACTATTAAACTCTGAGCTGCCTCCAGAAATATTTGTTGTGTCGATCCAGAGAAATTGCCTGAGTGAGAAAAACTTCACAGGAAGCTCTCTCTCCAGAGTTGGAGCTAGTGTGGTATGTATTGACACTTCATATGATCTTTTAAAAAATATTATTCTTATTATATTTTTTATTAAACATTAAAAAATCCATGTCTACATAAACAGTGTTGCCTGGATACAATTAACTGAGAGAAATAGTAATAATGATTAAAAACAATAATATTCATAACATGAATAATGATCACATCGTAAGAATAGCGTTTGCTTATCCATTTTAGTAAACCTTCCTTACATAATTAGTCATTCTTTTTGATGCTTTCAAATTTCTAACTTCTGTTTCTGTTAGCCATTGATAAAACAAATCCCAGGTTAAAAAGTGTTCAGTTTCTTCCTTCTCCTTGATTTTAAGTGTTAATCTATCCATTTCTGCCCATTCTATTATTTTTTAAAAAATTACGTTTTCGTCTGTTGATCTCTTCGTTTTCCCACTGGTGTGCAAACACAGTTCTATGTGTAAAATTAAACAAGTATTCCCTTTATTGTATTTTTGCCTAGTAAAATACCCAACACAAGTATATTGCTGGTTGATTCTTCATTCTGTCCCTCTGTTAATGTGGGTTGACTTTTATCCTGGGTTATCCTGGATCTGAGACCAGATGGAGCTCTCACCTCACAATCAGGAGGCTGTGAGTTCGATCCTAGGTAGAGGCAGGGGGTTGGACTAGATGAACTCCAAGGTCCCTCCCAACTCTGTTATTCTGTGACCTTCCACCAGCTTAGGAAAGTTGGGAATTAAATTTGGCAACAGCCCAAACACCCTGCTTGAACCGGGCAGTGACTTCAGTGTGTGTGTGTGTTTGTGTGCGTGTGAGGGACATTGCTGACAAGAAGAGGAGAAAAGGAAGGGAGAGAAAACCACACACTCCGTGCAAGGCTGTGCAGTGGGTGTGTCAGGGCGTGGGTGTGCACAAGCTGCAGCCACAGGGCAATGGAGCACACGAGGGGTGGATCCAGGATCCTTTCACCTGTTTATAAGCTGGGGAAGGTCTGGATTCTGAACATGAGTCCCAGAGAGCTGTGGCTGAGAAGTTCAGAGCCAGGCATCTCCTAGGATTCTTCCACACCTGTATTGCAAACTCCAGGAGCCATGGGGAAACAGAAGGAAGTGCTGTCGGCCATCGGACAGAGGCTGCGAATCAGAAATAAGTTGCTCCGGCAGGCTCTGGCTGAATGCCTGGGCACCCTGATCTTGGTGGTACGTAAATGGACGGGGGCTGGGGGGGGGGAAGAAGGAGGGGAGAAGGAGGAAGAGAAGCGAGAGGGAGAAAAAAGAGAGGAGGAGGAGGAGAACAAGAAGGAGAAAAAGAAGAGAAAAGGAGAAGGAGGAGAAATTATGATAGTAATGGAGAATGAGGAGGAGGAGGATCAAGAGGAGAGGGGGAGAAAGAGAAGGAGAAGAAAGAAGGAAAGGAGAAGGTGAAGAAAGGAGAAGGAGAAATGAGGGTTTGTGGTGGGGGATGAAGAGGAGGAGGAGGAGGAGGAGGAGAGGGAAAGGAGAAAGAGGAGAAGAATGGGAGGGAAAGGAGAGGGAGAAGGAGAAATGAGGGCAGTGGTGGCAGATGAGGAGGAGGAGAAGAATGAAGAGGAGAAGGGGAAAAAGAGGAGAAGAACGAGAGGAAAGGGAGAAGGAGGAGAAAGAGAAAAATGAGAAAGGAGGAGAAGGAGAAGGGGAGAAATAATGGGTATATTGGAGGCTTTCCTCTCTTTGGCACAATGAAATGCCCTGATGGAGTATGGCAGAAATAACCTGGAATAATTCACTAAAAATCTATCTGCTCTGTTCACACAAGGCAAGAACCTTGGTTAGTGTTAATCTTGGTCTGTTTTTACTCTGGCTGAATATCTACCCTAGTGACATCCAACCTGTTTGGTTAATTTTGGGTGGAAGGTACTGTTCTAACCTAAGAAATGGGCTTGCTTAAGAAGCAGGCATAGACTGTTGTGTGAATGCAGCCAGCGACTGAAAATCACCGCTCAGGTTTTCTCACTAGTTGTGCCCATTGTGGATTTGCTTCCAGAAGGGAGGAAGACTTGAAAATCCTTTCGAAAACAGACTCTAGCCTTGGGGTTTCACAGAATTCAGTTAAGCATTGTTGAAGGGTTCTGTCCAATAAGAAAGTTTGCACATTGGGTGTCAATAAGTTTGAATTGCTTGAAAGGGCTCTTGCAACCTCTTCCAGGTGGGGATTGCTTCATATAGATAATATTTAGGACAGGGTGCCCTACCATGGCAACTGGAAGTTATGCTCTTCATAACTCAGTGGTTCTCAAACTTGGCCATGTTAAGTTATGTGGACTGGAACTCCCAGAATTCCCCAGTCACCTTGGGAATTCTGGATGTTGAAGTCCACACATATTATAGTTGCTAAGCTTGAGAAAAACCACCTTAACTACTATAGGGAAGGGAGGGAGGGAAGGAGGGAGGGAGGAGAGAAAGGGAAGGAAGGTGAGAGAGAAAAAGGGAGGGGAAGGAAGGAGGGAGAGGAAGGGAAAGAAGAAGAAAGAGGAAAGGAAGGAGAGAAAGAAAGAGAGAAAGGGAAGGAAGGAGCAAGAGAAGGAAAGAGAAAAAGAAGAGAAGGAAGGAGAAAGGAAGGGAAAGAAGGAGAGAGTGAGAAGGAAGGGAAAAGAGAGAGAAAGGGAAGGAAAGAGAGTGCAAGGAAAGGAAAGAGAGAAAATAAGGAAAGAGGAGAGAGAAAAAAGTAAGGGAAAGAGCAATGGAAAGTAAGAGAGAGAGAGAGCAATGAAGGGAAGGAGAGAGAAAGGAAGGAAAAAGAGAGAGAGAAAAGGAAGAGAAAAAAGAGAGAGAAAGGAAAGGGAAAGGAGAGAGAGAGGGCGGGAAGGGAGTGAAAGGAAGGGAAAGGAGGAGAGGGAGAGAAAAGGATGGGAAGAGAGAGAGAGAGAAAGGAAAGGGAAAGAAGGAGAGTGAGCAAGAGAAAGAAAGAGAGAAAAAGGAAGGGAAATGAGGAGAGAGAGAGAAAGGGAAGGGAAAGAAAAAGAGAGAGAGAAAGGAAAGGGAAGGGAGGAGAGAGAGAGAGAGGAAGGGGGGGAAGAAGAGAGAGAGAGAGGCAGGGAGTGGAAGGAAGGTAAGAGAAAGAAACAGAAGAAAGGAAAGAGAAAGGGAGGGAAGGGAAGGGAAGGGAAGAAAGAGGGAAACACTACTAACTTTGCAAGCTAATTCCTATGAATTATTCCTTCTCCTCCTGTTTACGTTTTGTTTGAGAGCGATCACCTTGGTACCCCACACATTCGCCAAACATCCCACTTGTCACAGGTTGACAACTTTGCGCGAGGTTTTGCACCCTATTTATCTTACTCCAGATCCCTTACGGAGGTTGTAACTGAACCGTTGCTTACGGAAAATGAGGGGGAGCCTCCCATTTGAAAGTAGCTAGTGTTCCACCCCATAACTTTACTTAAAGGATAGTCCAGTGGTGGGATTCATTTTTTTTTTTACTACTGGTTCTGTGGGCGTGGCTTGGTGGGCGTGGCAGAGGAAGGTTGCTGCAAAATCTCCATTCCCTCCCCACTCCACCAACCTGCTTTCCAGCTCTGTTCTCCTGCACAGGGCAACTAAAGGAGGCCCAACCAAAGGAGACAGTAGATTAGAATATAGAATAGAGTAGAGTAGAGTAGAGTAGAGAAGGGCAGAGTAGAGTAGAAAATAGAATAGAATAGAATGAAATAGGAATAGAACAGGATAGGATAGAATAGAATGAAATAGGAATAGGGTAGGATAGAATAAGGAATATAGAATAGAATAAAATAAAATAGAATAACAGAGTTGAAAGGGACCTTGGAGGTCTTCTAGTCCAACCCCCTGCCTAGGGAGGAAACCCTACACCTCTTCAGACTTCATCACCCACTCATGTTGCAGGGAGGGATTAAAATGCTTGAAGGTTCCCAGATCCTTTACTAGAGACAATGGGTTGAGTTTGGCCAACGAGTTTGGCCAATGAGAGTCAAAGCCCACAGGGAGTCCTTGACTTACAACAAGTTCATTTAGTGACCATTCAAAGTTGGTGGGCGTGGCTTGGTGGGCGTGGCAGGAGAAGGATACTGCAAAATCCCCATTCCCTCCCCAACCCACTGACCTGCTTTCCAGCTCCATTCTCCTGTGCAGGGCAACCAAAGGAGACCCAGCCGATCAGCTGGGACTCGATGGGATGCAGAGAAGAGATGGGGTTGATGGGGCCAGTCAGAGGCAGGATTGGCCAGTTCTCTGAACTACTCCAAATTTCCATTACTGGTTCTGCAGAACTGGTCTGAACTGGCTGAATACCACCTCTGCAGGATACCCATCATGCAGTTTTTCCAAGGTTAAGGTTCATGTAGCATATCTCCATGGCTAAGTAGAGTTTGCTGAAGTCATTCAATGGGGCTCGAGCCACCGAACCCATGATCAGCCGCAAACTGAAAGGGATTGACCGCAATCAAGCCCGACATTTCCATCATTAAGTGAGACAAGTGAATTCCACCCCCCCCCATTTTACGACTTCTCCTTGCCACAGTTCTTAAGTGAATCACCACAGTGATTAAGTTAGCAACAAGTCGGTTGTTAAGCAAATCTGGTTTCCCCCATTGCCTTTTGAAGGTCGCAAAAGGGGAATGGCAGGGCAATGCATAAATCGTCATAAATATGAGTCAGTTGCCAAGCGTCTGGATTTGGATCACGTGACCTCCGGGGAAGCTGCAATGGCCGTAAGGGTGAAAAATGGTCACACATCCCTTTTTTTTCCAGAGCTGTTGTAACTTTGAAATGGTCACTGAACGAACTTGTTGTAAGTTGAAGACTAACTGTGGGCTTTGAGTCTCGTTGGCCAAACCGGTTGGCCAAACTCAATCCATTGTCTCTAGCAAAGGATATGGGAACCTTGGAGTATTTTAATCTCTTCCTGTAACATGAGTGGGTGATGAAAACTGAAGGGGCATAGGGTCTTCTGCCTAGGCAAGGGGTTGGACTAAAAGACCTCCAAGGTCCCTTTCAATTCTGTTATTCTATTCTATTCTATTCTATTCTGTTCTCTATTCTACTCTACTCTACTCTACTCTACTCTACTCTACTCTACTCTACTCTACTCTATTCCTATTCCTATTCCTATTCCTATTCCTATTCCTATTCCTATTCCTATTCCTATTCCTATTCCTATTCCTATTCCTATTCCTATTCTTCTCTTCTCTTCTCTTCTCTTCTCTTCTCTTCTCTTCTCTTCTCTTCTCTTCTCTTCTCTTCTCTTCTCTTCTCTTCTCTTCTCTTCTCTTCTCTTCTCTTCTCTTCCCTTCCATTCTATTCCTATTCCTATTCTATTCTACTCTACTCCCATTCCATTCCAAATTCCTAATTAATTCCTAATTCCTTTTCTATTCTGTTCTGTTCTATCCATTCCATATTCTATTCTGTTCTGTTCTATTCCATTCCATATTCTATTCTATTCTATTCTATTCTGTTCTGTTCTGAAGGATGATTCTTCGTTTTCCTAATTTAAGTAAACTTTTCTGAGAACCTTGGAGAGAAGCGAACGATATTTGCAGACCAAATTTGAGTCTGAGTTGCTTTTTTCCCAGGGTTTGGGATCCGAACTTCCTAATTCTATGGGGAGAAGAAGGTGGGGATGGGGAGATCTACTCAAGGAGCAGCTGAGATTTTTGCAAAAACTGAAAAACAACCATGATGAGGAAATAGCAGGGCGTCGCGATCTCAGCCATGCCCGTGTGCCCCGATGCACCCGCGCCGTTAATGCGTTGTTTCTTTCATCCTCCCGCTGCTCCCTTGCGTAGAGCCATTCCTGGAAATTAATGGAGCCGAAGCCCATTATCGTGATCCTATCGGGTGCCGCCCAGATTCTGGGATAAGATAGGCGTCTGTTATGAATCTTGTTAATAAATCTATGTGAAGATTTGTAATGGGGTGGTTGGCTTGCAGACGTTTCGTGGCCCAGCGGGGGAACATCATCAGGGATAGAAAGGAGTGGGGTTTGCGAAGTGGGGGGAGGGGGAGGAGGAAGAGGAAGAGGAGGAGGAGGGTTGTAAGATTCTAGATTGATCTCTGAGCTTGGTGGTTTTCTTGCAGACGTTTCATAACCCAACTAAGTAACATCATCAGTGCTGCAAGGGAGTAGTGGAGAAGGAGAGGAGGAGGAAGAGAACTATGGGTTCCTTGGTGCTCTCTGAGCTGCGTGGTTTTCTTGCCGACATTTCATTACCCAGCTAAGGAACATCATCGGTGCTAGAAGGGAATGGGGTGTGTGGAGAAGGGGAGGAGGAGAACTATGGGGTTTTTGGTGCTTTCTGAGCTTGGTTTTCTCGCCGACATTTCATTACCCAACTAGGGAACATCATCAGTGCTAGTAGGGGTGAGTGGATCCTCCTTGTTTATACACTAGTGTCTTGCCCTGTCAGTGTGAATGTTCTTGGTAATTTCTTGATTCGGCTGTTCTTTCCTGAGATGGTTGCCAACCAAGAACAGAGAGCAAACCCTCCTCCCTTCTAGCACTCAAAGGCATTGCCTAGTTACACAGAACATAGAATAATAGAGTTGGAAGGGACCTTGGAGGTCTTCTAGTCCAACCCCTTGCTCAGACAGGAGACCATTAGACCATTTCAGACAAAATGGCTGCCTAGTCTCTTCTCAAAAACCTCCAGTGATGGAGTACCCACAACTTCTGGTGGCAAGCAGTTCCCCTGGATAATTGTCCTCACTGTTAGGAAATGTCTCTTTAGTTCCAGGTTGCTTCTCTCCTTGGTTAGCTTCCATCCGTTGTTTCTCGTCTTGCCTTTTGGTGCTTTGGAAAACAGTTTGACCCCCTCAGTCTTTATAGGAGCCCCTCAAATATTGTATAATTATTATATAATAGCTATTCATTAATAAGCATTAATATTATTGTATAATAAATATAGTTGTATAGTACAATATAGTATAGTATAATTGGCTCATGAACTATCTGCAACGTAGTAACTTCAGAAGAGGAGAAAAGGATAGAAAGAAAGAAAGAAAGAAAGAAAGGAAGGAAGGAAGGAAGGGAAAGGAAAGAAAGAAGGAAGGAAGGAAGAAAAAGAAAGGAAGGAAGGAAAGAAGAAAAGAAGGAAAGAAGGAAGGAAGGAAGGAAAGAAGGAAGGAAGGAAGGAAAAAAGAAGGAAGGAAGAAAGAGAAAGAAAGGAAGGAAGGAAGAAAAAGAGAGGAAGGAAAAATGAAAGAAAGAAAAAGAAAGAAAGAGAAAGGAAGGAAGGAAAGAAGGAAGGAAGGAAAGGAAGGAAGAAGAAAGAAAAAGAAGGAAAGAAGGAAAGAAGGAAAGAAAGAAAGTTCAAAAACCGAAGTGTAAGCTTTAGAGGGTTGTGGGGGGTTTTTGGGGGGGAGGGGTGTTGTTTGTAGGAGACACAGCTCTGCAGATTGAGCACTCTGTGCATGGCCTGGAAGAATTCTCCCCCAGCTCTAATTGTGGGAAAATTTAGGGGAGAAAGAAGGCCCACCCTTTGGATATATGCTTCTGACATCATGCTCCAGTTGATTTGATGGATAACTGTAGCTGTCCTCAGCTTTCACCCCCGATAATTAACTGGCAATCTGACAAAGAAAGAAATATTTGGCTAGCAATGGCTCGTAATAAAATTATCTCCTATCTTCCTCCAAGGCCAAATTCCTGAAGGGCAATAAGGATTGTTCCATGGGCTACAGCCAAACTGCTTAAGTAATTTCTTACGTCTTTGCAAACAGCAGCTCGACACCATGTTCTCTTGCTGAAGCCCTTAGCAAACTTCTCTTTCCTTCTTGGGTTTGCCCTAAATATTTTTTAAAAAAACATTTTATTGATTAAATTATTAAAACATTGGATGTGGTGTGATCTTCCTGACATTCCCTTTTGCCATGCATACTATAATTTATGATACAGGTCTTATATACATTTCTATATTTTGTATAGTTAACTTATATCCATGATCTTATCCATCATATTCCACTGTACTTATTTACATAGCCTCATTTACCCATTCTACAAATCCTACTCATTTTTTATCCTGGGTCCTTTCTTTCTGTTCCCACCACTGATAAAATTTATTCCATATCTTGCAATATTCTGTCTTATTTTTGTTTTTCAATTCCAGAGTCAATCTATCAATCAGTATTTTCTTTATCACCTCTTCATTGGGATTTCTCTATCTTTCCATTGTTGAGCAAAACCCATTCTTGCTGCCGTGATAATATGTACTATTAGATAGCTCTCCTCTTTACTATATCTCTTTGTAATAATTCCTAGTAAAAATAGTTCTGGTTTGTATTCTATTTCCTGTCCTAAATATTTTTTGAACCCTTTTTGGTCCTGAGTTAAGTCAGTTCTGTGGTCTTTATGGACCTCTGTAGATCTTTGAGGTTAAAATGTCCATTAGGGGACTGGAAGCTAAAACATAAGAAGAATGGTTGCTGGAATTGGGAATGTCTAGGAACTAGTTTAACAAAGAAAAGGACTTGGGATGACATGATAGCATCTTCCAATATCTGAGGGGTTGCCACAAAGAAAGAGGGGATAAAATCAGGGGTGGGATTCTATCAGTTCGCACCTATTTGCTAGAACCGATTGTTAACATTCTAAGCAGTTGGGAGAACCAGTTGTTAGAAGAAATTACTGGCCTAATCCTGTAAGGAAGGCAGGAAGGAAACATTCTGGTGTTGCTTACAAAAACTACTTCTCCATTAAACCCTTGTTACATTCTTGGCAGGACTAGACTTCCTGTCTCTGGAACTTCTCTGGAGTTTTTTCTCCCCTCCTTTGCTGGTACTTTGCTTGTGTGGAGTGACCATTGAAAAAAGTGACATGACCATTTTTCATACTTACGACTGTTGCAGCATTCCCACAGTCATGAGAGGAGATGTGTGCCTCGATGTGAGTGATGTTTGCCACACCCAGCCAGTAACATGACCACCAAGCCACGCCCACCAACTAAGCCATGCCCACAAAAGTGGTTGTTAAAAAATTTGAATCCCCCCCCTGGATCAAGCTATTCCCCAAAGCACCAGAAGCAGAGATGGTATTCAGCAGGTTCTGACCAATTCTGGAGAACCGGTAGCAGAAATTTTGAGTAGTTCGGAGAACCGGCAAATACCACCTCTGACTGGAGATTTTACAGTATCCTTCCCCTACCACGCCCACAGAACCGGTAGTAAAAAAAAATTGAATCCCACCACTGACCAGAAGGCAGGAGAAGAAGCAATGAGTGGAAACTAATCAAGGAGAGAATTAACCTAGAACTAAGAGAAATTTTCTAACAGTGAGGACAATTAACCAGTAGAACAGCTTCTCTCCAGGCACTGTGGTTGCTCTAACACTGGAAGTTTTGAAGGAGAGATTAGACAACCATTTGTCTGGAATGGTATAAGGGTTTCCTGCCTGAGCAGTGGGTTGGACTAGAAGACCTCCAAGGTCCCTTCCAGCTCTTGTTATTCAGTTCTGTTATTCTGTTATACAACCAGCAAACTATGGAACAGTTTCCTTCTGGAGTTGTGAGTGCTCCATCACTGGAGACTTTCAAGAAAAGATTGGACAACCATTTGACCAGGATGGAGTTCTTTGGTCAGTGGGTTGGACTAGAAGACCTTTAAGGTCTCTTCCACCCCTATGATTCTATGTTCTAACTTGCCTTTTTAAAATGTTTTTTGTTGTTGAGAACTTTGCAGGAGAATTTTGAGGGTAGGAGAGGAAAACACGATTAGTTCCATAGAGTTTGATATTCAATTGGGGATGTTGGACTGCAAGAAGATATTTCAAGGAAGAAAAAGAAGGAAGGATGAATAGATTTAAAAAAAAATAAAAAATAGATGTTGGAAGAGCCAAGAGTTTATATTTGTCCAAGTCTGAATAGTTGAAAGGAAGAATAGGGGATCTTTTTGGAGTAGAGTCTAAAACAGAATTTTTTAAAATCTCAGCCACTTTAAGATATACGCATTTTAATTACCAGAATTAGCTGGGGAATTCTGGGAATTGAAATCCATACATTTTAAACCAGCCTAAAAAAAACCCCAACCTCTCAATTGTAATGGGCAGGACCCCCCCCCCCACAAATTGAACTTACAACAGTTCATTTAATAACCTTTCAAAATTACGACGCTGAAAAAGATACTAATTTAACCACTGTCTTGACTGACTTAACAAACATAACAAGAAAAGTCATAAAATGGGGCGGAACTCACTTCACAAATTTCTCTCGTAGCGACCTAAATTCTGGGCTCAATTGTGGTCTTAAGTCAAGGATTCCCTCTAGGTATAAAAGAACAAGAATTGCAAACTGCAGCAAGGAAGGACAGGGAAATTAAAATGCCAGAAGTAAAAGAGACTCAGCAGAAATTTCAACAGGCCTTTTTAGCTGTTTCGGTCAACAGCAACAATGTTGGTTTGAACCCAAGAAGGTTTTAAAAGAGTTAATCAGTTGGGAGAGGATTGAGATTTTAATCAACTGGTTGATTGAATCAACTGATCAATAAAAACACAATTTAATTGAAAATATTTTGCAATGAGTTGGGGCAACCTGTTTGTGTTTGTGACACAGAGACTATACAAATATTAATTGGGTGGATAATAATCTATATATATATATATAAAAGCAAAATACCACTCGTGCATCATCACAAAATCTCCAGAACCATAAAGCCTACGAACTTGAAATTTGGCACGTATGTTCCTCTTGGCTTCTACGGGCTCACTAAGAAAGGATTTTTTGAAATGACCATCAGAGCTTTAGTATTTCCTATATTATTATTATTAACATGCTCAGATGCTAAGGAGTTCTACTTGCCCTCCCCACCTGAAAAGAAATCTGTTCCAAATGCAAAACACAAGCAGAGGAGAAGAGTTTCAGTTTTAATTTCACAACAGCAACAAGCAGCTTTAGTACAGAACAGTTGAGCTAAGCCATGCCCAGGCTCCTTGCTGTCTCCTTCCTGCCCACACAGCAAATACTCTTTCAGTTTCCAAACGGTCCTCAACTCTCTCACACACTGACAGGACATTAGCCAGATGAATACTGATGGATGCTGGTAGGTCGAGGCAGAATTTTTTCCCCTTATTTTCCTCCCCAAAAACTAAGTCCGATCACATAGTTTCATAGCGAAGTATGGGTATCGAGCTAGTATGAATATATCTGTTTGGAAAAACAGTTCAAAAAGGATTGCAGTCTAAAATTGCTTCTGTGTTTACTTAGAAGCAAACTACGCTGAATCCACTAGGGCAGTCTTTCTCAAGCTCTTCTGGGAGTCGAAGTCCACGCCGCTTAAAACTGCTAAAGTTGAGAAATACCAAGTTCGGACTTAATGTTGCTGTATGTTTGCACAATTATTATTATTATTTTGCAAAATCAGATTTCCAGGCCTCGTTGTGCTTATTTGACACAAACCAAGCTTCTTTTCCGTGCCTCTATTATGCACGGTGTTGTGTTGGAAAACACAACACCACGAAACCCCTGGTGAACGCCTGCTTCCTTGCCCAACCCTGGCACAATTATCCTGTCTCTAGAAAGATTTCCCCGGTGCCAAGTTTAATTAACGAAGCTGCATACACGGGAAGATCCCTATCGTGTCCCCAGGAGAACAAAAGGAACTCTTGAAAGCTTGGAGGGGAAAAGAAAAAAGAAAAGAAAAAGCAGATTTTTTTGTTTTTTTTTCCAGGGAGCGGCTGATGCTAGACTTAGAAAAGAACCGCTCCACCTCTTGGAGATGAAATCTATTAACAGCTTTTAATGAATTTGGGAGAGCTGGAAAACTGGGAAGATTAATTTTGGGAGGAACCCACCTGGCTTCTTTGGCATTTTACGATCTATCTCCAAGGCAGGGTTACACAAACTGAATTCTGCAGGTGTTTTTGACTGTGTTCCCTGCTGCACCCCCTAGGCAAGGTGGGGCAGCTGTTGGAAGGGGAGATGGGGGGGGGAAGATGATTTAATGGTGGGTGTTGCAAGCACAGCTCCCAGGGTTCGTGTGGATACATGCTCCCCTCTTTCCTTGCCTCTTATTATTCTTATTTTGGGGAAGGGCGGTGTCACCAAGGTTGAGTTCAGCCTGGATCGAGACGAGAGGTGGGACCCAACGTTGGCTTTATGACTTGGCTTAGCAAACTCTTGGGTGTCTTGATTTTGCTTCGTTTGGGCGCTTAACAGAACAACAGCAGCGAGAGACCTTATGGGTGGAGAACAGGGATGGGATTCTACCAGTTCGCACCTATTTGCTAGAACCGGTTGTTAACATTCTAAGCAGTTTGGAGAACTGGTTGTTAGAAGAAATTCCTGGCCTAATCCTGTAAGGAAGGCAGGAAGGAAACATTCTGGTTTTGCTTACAGAAACTGCCTCTCTGTTAACCCTGATTACATTCTTGGCAAGACTAGACTTCCTGTCTCAGGAACGTCTCTGGAGTTTTTTTTCTCCTCCTTTACTGGTACTTTGCTTGTGTGGAGTGACCATTCAAAGTTACAATGGCACTGAAAAAAAGTGACTTATGACCATTTTTCACACTTATAACTATTGCAGCATCCCCACAGTCTTGATAGGCCAGGCAAGGAGATGCGTGCCTTGATGTGAGTGATATTGAGCTGGCCACGCCCAGCCAGTCACATGACCACCAAGCCACACTCACCAACTAAGCCACGCTCACAGAACCGGTTGTTAAAAAATTTGAATCCCACCCCCGGTGGAAAAACATGCTGGAGAATCTGGATTGGGATGGGCTACAGCAAGGTTGTCCAACCCTGGCAACTTTTAAAGACCTCTGGACTTCCAACTCCACAGCTTGACATCTGGAGTTGAAACCCAGCAGTCTTTAAAAGTTGCCAAGGTTGGACACTTCTGAGCTAAAACCTTGGAGATGTTGGAAGAAATATCCATCTTGTTCAGTTCCAAGCCGGGAGAAAGGCCCCAGAGACAAAATGGAGGCTGGGGGCTGATTGGAAAGATGTTTTAATGATGAAGCAGAAGCACATGGGTGATTCTGAGCAGCTGACCACATAGAGTTGAGAGTGGCTGGGTTTTTAGACCTTCTCTTGGGCTTTTCACTTGAGCTTCCTGTTCCTGTGCAAGAACATGTATTCTATTGGCTGTTGTCAGGCTCCCATGGGGCCATGTACAAATCCTAGGAGTTTGTCTGAGAAAAATTTGGTTGAAGTTTGGCTGATTCAATGAAGAGGCTTGTTGGGGAATTCCTATTGTGGCTGAAGACTAATCCTACCTTTGGGTGAGGGTATTTACTTATGAGTAGAGCTATCGATCTCTTTATCTCTTCAGTGCTGACATCTGCTGTGGGCTATTAAGGAAGGTAGGGGCTGCTTTCCAAGAGCATGTTTCTCCATTTTTCATCCAGGGAAATATAATATTCTGCTTTTTAATATTTCTCAAAATAATTCATTCTTCTAGGAGAGGGATGGGTGCTAACTTTCTACAGAGGTATCTGCTGCGATCTTGACTTTGAGTCTCCCTTTTCTAGAACTGTTTTACATACATTAAGGGTACGTCCCTTGAGGTGGAAAGTTGGAAGGTTAAATTAGATGGCTTCTTGAGATGAAGGACCGAAGGTTAACTTTGGGAACCTGCAACTAGAACTCCAAAGCTAGCTCACCTTAAGAAACCAAGGAAGTTTGAGTTGATCAGGACTTCCATGGTAGATCTTAAGAAGTTTGAGTTGATCAAGACTTCTGTCTTCAGAAGATCCCAGGGTCATGGACTGCTTAGTCAAGTTCAGAAGCAAAACCGTTTGGAATAGGAGTGTTTGAAGGACACGATGAAACCAGCATGGTCCAACAGTTGAAGTCCACTGCACATGCGCGGGCCTCCCAGATGATTTTTGGCCCATTTGTGGCCGTTTTTGTCCTCCCGAAGGTGGAAAGGAAGCCTTTGCAGCCTTAGCAGGCCAAAAACGGGCCCGTTTCGGCACTTCCAGTATTTCCAGAAGGCCCATTTTTCGGCCTCCCGAGGCTGCAGAGGCTCCCTTTCCACCTTCGGGAGGACAAAAACGGCCTCAAATGGGCCAAAAATCATCTGGGAGGCCCGCCCATGCGCATGCCATAGATTCGCCATCACGGGTGTAGAGTTTCCTGCCTGAGCAGTGGGTTGGGCTAGAAGTCCTCCAAGGTCCCTTCCAGCTCTCGTTATTCAGCTCTGTACAATTTCAGTCTCTGGGCCTCTTCCAGATTTCAAGTTTGCACCCAGCGTTGATTTATTGCTCAATTGTGCACGCCATTCTTCTTTAGCCTTTCTCAGATTACTCAGCCATTGTTTTTTGACAGCCTGAAACATGACAGGAGCTTTGATTAACTCAACCCCTTTGGCAGTTTTCCGCCCAGCCCAACTGGACCTTGTTGTCATCGCTGTTGTACCAAAGCCAAACTTATGGAAGGGCGCCCACGGGAAATCTTATCCTGTCCACGCCCCGTACAAGAAAGTCCTTTATCATATTCTTTTTTACCATTTATTATGTCGGTCGGTAAATCTTATTATCTTTCAAATAAGATTATCGTCCGTCATAATAAATGGCAAAAAGAATATGATTCAAAGTCCATTTTTTTTTTAATTTAAAGCTCAAGGACAAACAGCTATTTTTTTTAATCCTCTGCTACAAGGAGTGAAATTTAATCTCTTGGTCAGAAGAAGGAGGAAGAAAGTAACCTGAGAGCAAACAAGACTTTGATTGCATAAGAACCTGAAATAAAATGGAAACTCCCCTCCCCCCTCTGGTTTTTTGGTTACTTAGAAACTCTCCGTAAATCCTTTGGAGGTAGTCCTCGACTTATGACTACAATGGAGCCCAATAGTTCTGTGGCTAAGCGAGACGCTGGGTCAGCCTGCTTATTACGGTTGTAAGTCATGACCGTCGTGAAGCAGGTTACCCATGCTACTGACCTGATTTTATGACCTTTTTTTTACACCATCATTAAGTGAATCACCACAGTCATTCAGTGAATCAGCAGTTGTTAGATAAACCCCATTGTTTAACCTGGGGAGTTTTGGCCAGTTTTCAGGGAAAAAAATGTTGTAACTTGAGGTCATGTGACAACAGGCAAACAGTTATAATTCAGTGGTAATTTGGTCACATGACCATGGGGAAGGCAGCCGTCGTAACTTCGGATCATAAGTACTGTTGGAGGTGGGGTCCGTTGTAAATTTGAACGGTCGCTGGGGGAATTGGTCTTAACCCAAGGACCATCTGTAGGAATGTAGGTGGCACATTTCGCAATAAGAACTTGCACAAAAATTACATTCTTCTTTGGGCTAGTTAGGATCGCATAGAGCTGGAAGGGGCCTTGGAGGTCTTCTAGTCCAGCCCCTGCTTTCCTGAGGCTTCAAACCTGGACGTCACCGAGTTTCTTCCTTCTCTTCAGATGTTCGGCTGTGGTTCGGTGGCCCAACTCGTGCTCAGCAAAGGGACTCACGCCCGCTTCCTGACGGTCAACTTGGCCTTCGGGTTTGCCGTGACGCTTGGAATTCTGATTGCTGGACAAGTCTCAGGTATGGCTGGCACCCTGATGGATCCCACAGACACCTATGGTCACCCACTTTATGTACCACAAGACTGGCAGCTCCCATCCTCATCAATGCAGACTTTCCTTTTTCCCTTTCCTTCCCTTCCCTTCTGTTTTCTTCCCTTCTTTCTATCTTCCTTCCCTTCCCTCCCCTCTCTTCCCTTCCCTTCCCTTTCCTTCTTCATTCTATCTTCCTTTCCTACCCTTCCCATCTCTTCCCTTCCCTTCTTCCTTCTATGTTCCTTTCCTTCCCTCCTCTCCCCTCCCTTCCCCTCCCCTTCTTCCTTCCATCTTCCTTTCCTTCCCTTCCCTTCCTTTCTTTACCCATGTATTATTTCCTTTCCTTACCATACCCTTCTCTTCTCCTCCCCTCTCCTCCCCTCTCCCTCCTCTCACTTCCTCTCTTCTTTCCTTCCATCATTTCTTGTTTCCTCTTCTTCCACGGGCAATGCAGAAATGCCACCTTATTTAAAACGCAACGATTAAAAACGAGCGATGTATTAACTGCTCGTCCACGCCTAATCCTTTTGAACCCCATTCTTAGCCTGGTTCGCAGGGGGAGGGTTCAGACAAGCTTCTCCTTTTAGCAGGCAGCGAAAGCGCGGTGTTGGCAAAGGGGAGGCTTGAGAGCATCCAGACAATGGGTTCATTCACTAATCCGGTTCAAGGAAACATGAAGTTCCTCGTTGCCTGTTTTCCTTGGATGGCTGAATTGGGCCATATCTTGGCATTCACCAGCCTGACACCGAAACACGTGTACAAGGGTTATGCAAAAGCCCGCACTTACACTCTTGTGTCCCAGAGTCTGACCTGAGTTCAGTAGTCCTCAAATTATGACCTTAACGGAGTCTTTTCCTGTTACAGTTGTAAGTCATGACAATTGCAAAGTGGCTCACCACGTGATCGACTCGATTCTAGGATCCTTCTAGGATCCTTTAATGGCAACAGCCATTCAGCAAACACTGAGGTCATAGAATGCATACTGTACTTGTTAGGGAACTTCACAGTCCATGTTCGGTAGGGGGCATTTTAAAACCGGAAGTCAACGTCGTTTTCGGCAAAAGTGTTGTAAATCAGGATTATGTGACTGTGGCACTTCATCAGATGAGGATGTAATTCGGAAAATATTGGACTGTGCAGAGATGGATCGATTGACATTAAATATAAAGGACAAAGAAGACACAGAATATTACTTATCATGGAATAGATTTTACAAGTGGTTAGAGCTAAGAGGTGGAAATTAGATGAAGAAAGATGATTGCTATGTATGAACTAAATATAAAGAAGGTTTATAATTATAAATCTATATATATATAAAAGTGAAATACCCCTCATGCATCATCACAAAATCTCCAGAACTATAAAGCCTACAAACTTGAATTTTGGTGCATATGTTTTTCTTGGCTTCTAGGTGCTCACTAAGAAAGGATTTTTCTAAATGACCACCAGAGCATTTAGAGTATTTCCTATATTGTTATGATTATTAACACGCTCTGATGCTAAGGAGTTCTACTCCTCCTCCCCACCTGAAAAGAAATCTCTTCCAAAGGCAAAACACAAGCAGAGGAGAGGAGGTTCAGTTTCAGTTTCACAGCACCAAGCAGTTGAACTAAGCCATGCCCAGGCTCCTTGCTGTCTCCTTCTTGCTCACACAGCAAATACCCTTTCAGTTTCCAAACAGCCCTCCACTCTCTCACACACTGACAGGACGCTAGCCAGCTGAATACCAATGGATGCTGGTAGGCAGAGGCAGAATTTTCTCCCCCTTATTTTCCTCCTCCAAAAACTAAGCCCGACCACATAGTTTCGTAGCGAAGCACGGGTATCGAGCTAGTATGCCAATATAACCAACAGAACTACAAATAAGCTAAGATAAAGAGAAATCTAGTTAATACTATTGTGTTACACTATTACTATAGGTTAATATTCCTTTGTGTTCTTCCTTTGCTTTTCTGTAAATGAGATGATACACTGTATTAAAAAAAAAAAAGGATTATGTGACTGTGGGAGCTGCCCGTGGTTTTACAGTTAGTACTTGACTTATGGCCACAATAGAGGCCAAAATTTCCATTGCTAAGTGGGACCGGTTGTTAAGTGAGTTTTGTCCCACTTTACAACCAGTGGTGGGATTCAAATAACTTAACAACACGTTCTCTGCCCTAATGATTTCTTCCAACAACCAGTTCACCCAACTGCTCAGAGAGTTAATAACCGGTTCTCCTCAACCGGTGTGAACCGAATGAATCCCATCACCGTAAGTGTGAAAAATGGTCATACATCATTTTTCTCACTGCCGATGTAATTTTGAATGGTTACTAAATGAACTGTCGTAAGTCAAGGACGATCTGCAAAAGTGGGCCAGTTACCGAGTGCCCAAAATGCATTCCCAAGATTGTAGGAAATGGGAAGGGGGGGGGGGCTGTGGTAAGTACCTTTGGGGGGAATTTGTCATCACTTTGACTGATCACTAAGCAATGGTCGTAACTCGAGGACTCCTTGAACATCTGTTGCAACTTCTGCACGATTATGTCATCATGCTAGCTTTCTCATGTGCCCGGAAGAATGCCCTGCACGTAATTAAACTCGGTGCAGAGCTGTGAACGATTCCCTGGGGGCTCCTGATGTAAACCTACCTGTAAGGAAAGGAGGGACGAGGTCTTAATGAGATAACTTGCAGCCTTAATTAATGCAAACTTAATCAAGAGATGGTGCAAACACACGAAGGACTTTGCTTAAGCAAATTCCCATCGGATTTCTCTAAAGCTGTCATAAAGAAATGACAGCTGCTAATTGCCCAAATTTTGATCAGTTGACCATGGGGATGTCGTAAACAGTCGTAAGTGTGAAAATCGGTCGTAAGTCACTTCTTTTTAGGGCTGTTGTAACTTTGAACTGTCACTCAATAAATAGTTGGAGGAGGTAGAAATTAGATGAGGGAAGATTGTTGCTATGTGTGAACTAAATATAAAGGTGGTTTATAATTATAAATATGCCAATATAACTAATAGGACTATAAATAAGCTAATATAAAGAGAAATCTAGTTAAAACTTTACTTACACTATTACTATTGTTATTAATATATATATTAATATTCCTTTTTGTTCTTTCTTTGTTTTTCTGTAAATGATACATCCTGACAATACACTGTATTCAAAATGTTTATTAATATATCTATACACACACACAATTAAATAAATAGTTGGAGGTTGAGGCCTATGTATATTTTATATTATTATTATTGTTGTTGTTGTTATATTTTAATCAACATAAGTGCTTAATGAACAGCACATTGCCTAAGTCATTTTGTTTACACAAGCTAATATTAATAATAATGATAATGATAATAATAGCAATAATAATATATTGTTTACTTATATATAATAATAGTCAAAAATGTTTTATCTTCTAATTTCTACTTCTATTTTCTAACCACTGAACAAATCCCATGTTGAGAAATATTGTGTCTTCCTTGTCCTTTATTTTTAGCATCAATCTATCCATCCCTGCACAGTCTAATCTCTTTTTTATTATGTTCCCATCTGTAGGAGTATCCTCATTCTTTCAATATTGTGCAAATACAATTCTCGCCACTGCCAACACTATTAAATATGTATTCCCTTTGTTATAGTTTTCTGGTGCTATGCCTAACAAAGAAACATTTCTGGTTTTAGATCGTATATTTTACTTTTTGACGTAACCGTGGGATATTTTTTATAGGTGGTCATTTGAATCCGGCGGTCACTTTTGCGATGTGCTTCATGGCTCGGGAACCTTGGATCAAACTTCCAATTTACGCCCTTGCGCAAACCATCGGAGCATTTCTCGGAGCGGGCATCGTGTTCGGCTTATATTTTGGTGAGTCAATTCAAGGCCTTCTTCATTGGTTCTTGGGCTGGCCTTCTCCTTCATCTTCCATCTTCACCAAGGTGGCCTCAATTTTCTTTCTTCCAAGGTTGTCCCAAAGATGCTTTCTTTCCCAAGAGGCAGTTGGACTTTCTGGTTTTTCTTTGAAGACGTTTTGCTTCTCATCCCAGAAGCTTCTTCAACTCTGACAGGATGGTGGGAATGGAAGGATTTATATTCCTTGCAGACAGCTGATCATTTGCATCCTCTTTAGAGGGTCGTTGAGGCCACTTGGAGGTTTATCTGTGTCCTCAGGGTCACTTCAGTAGAGCAAATGGCCTTCTTGGATCTGCTGAAAGGACTGTGTTGTGGACTCTATATCCATTTGCATTACTCAGGTGTTCCTAAGGACACAGATAAACCTCCAAGTGGCCTCAACGATTCTCTAAAAGGACACAAATGACCAGCTGCCTGCAAGGAGTATAAAGGGTCACCTCATTAGTGAAATGGTTCCTGAAGTCTGCAAATCCAGAGTTGATCAAAGAAAGAAACACAAATTACTTTTGTCCCAAAAGTGCTTTTTTTTCCCATGAGGCTATTGGATTTTCTGGTTTTTCTCTGAAGAGGTTTCACTTCTCATCTCAGAAGCTTCTTCAGCTCTGACTGGATGGTGGGGAAGGGAAGGATTTTATACTCCTTGCAGACAGCTGGTCATTTGCATTCTTATTAGAGAATCATTGAGGCCACTTGGAGGTTTCTCTGTATCCTCAGGATCGCCTGAGTGGTACAAATGGTTTCTGTAGTCATTTCCAGAACAAATTTCTAGAAAAATTGCAGAGTACAGAAACCATTTGTAGTACTCAGGTGACCCTGAGGACACAGAGGAACCCTGAGGAACTTGCCTCCAAATTCCTGAAAACTCTCTAAGGTAGTTCATGTCATCATCCAAAGGCTAGGAAGTCCATCTTAATGAGATACATCTCCCAATCCGTAGAAATGGAAAGCTAGCATTCTGCAGCATGTCTACAATAATCCTGAATTGATTCCCCTGGTTTCAGTCTCTTTCTCCTGCTGGTGGAATCCACTGACAAATGAGCATCAGATCCAGATCAGCTGAAAAAAATTCAAATAAACAAATACATAAACAGAGAACAAATTCCACCCCCTTCTAGCACTGATGATGTTACTTAGTTGGGTCATGAAATGTCTGCAAGAAAACAAGAAAGATTAGAGCACACTAAAGACCCCACAGTCGTCGTCGTTGTCGTCGTCCTCCTCCTCCTCCTCCTCCTCTCCATAAACCCTTCCAGCACTGATGATGTTCCCTAGTTGGGTCATGAAATGTCTGCAAGAAAACAACAAAGATTAGAGAGCACTAAGGACCCCACAGTCCTCCTCTTCCTCCTCCTCCTCCCCCTCCTCTCCATAAATCCTTCCTCCTCCTCCTCCTCCTCCTCTTCTCCATAAATGCCACTCCCTTCTAGCACTGATGATGTTTCATAGTTGGTCATAAAATGTCTGCAAGAAAACAACCAAGCTCAGGGAGCACCAAGGACTCCACAGTTCAACCTTGAGCTACAAACATTTCTTTCTATTGAAACAAGAACATTTTTTTTTTTCAAAGTCCCTATCTTATCTGTGTGGGGTAGGCGAAAGAAATGTTGAATTCAAATTGGATTGCAAACCATCTAAGCTGTTTGTGTCAACTCTCATGGCACTATCAGTTTTATTGATCCTTGTGGACATGAAAAGACACCTTTGTTTAGCAGGGCAAGGTTCAAAAGTACTCATTGTGATAGGAAGAATAAAAAAGCTGAATTATCTTCACAGGTATTCTCGGCCCAAGCGTGTCTGATAGTCAAAAAACATGAGGGTATACAACTGCACGATCCAAGAGCTGTCTCCTTTTTTACCCGTGTTGCACACGTAATACTTGTAAAAAGAATAACTTTATTGTCACTTTAAGACGTGCGTATATTAAAATGAAAGTTCATTGCATATAGCTCTCAAAAGGTCATAAAAAGGGAGCTTTGGATAAGCTTCTTTTGCGGTGATCGGTGAAGGAATTCTGGGTGGTTCAATTCTCTGTTTTGATCCCTTTTTCCAGATGCCATTTGGGCATTCGGTGAAAACCAACTCTTCGTAGTGGGCCTCAATGGGACGGCGGGCATCTTTGCCACCTATCCTTCAGAACACTTGAATTCCGTCAATGGATTCTTCGATCAGGTAAGGCTCAAATGTCATATTTGGGGCCCATTAAGCAAAGAAGAACTAGAGGATGACATGATAGGGGTGTTCCAACATCTACTGGGCTGCCCCAAAGAAGAGGGAGTCAAGCTATTCTCCAAAAGCCCCCGAAGGCAGGACAAGGAGCAATGGAATAGAGGAATAGAGCCATTTGCTTGGGTAATCCTAAGCAATTACAGTGAGTGTAGTTGTTACAAAGAGAACATTTGATGTAATCTTCATTCGCCTTTAAAGATTCCTTACAAATAAGGCAAGAGCAAGACTCTTGTGGGTCTTTAGTAGGAGTTTCTTTCTTTTTAGGTTGAGGTTTGACATTGGATTGTTTTCCTGGCATGGTAGGCTTTGTTGAGATGGTTTGTTGATTAGGTTGTTCAATCAAACAAGGTTATTATGGTAATCAATAAAGTAATATCGTGCCGAACAGTCTATTATACTAATCACACTAGTCAATTAATTTAACTAATCAATAATCACCCTAATAATTAATTACACTAATCAATAAACACACTAGTCAATTAATTGCCCTAATCATTAACTTGCATTAAACATACTAATCATACTAATATTCAAAATAGTTAACCAAACTAATCAATAACCACTAGTCTATGGTAATCTATAATAATATTTTACTCACTAAGGATAAATAATTGTAAAAATTAATTAATCATTTAATAAGATCAGTTAATCAATTAAACAGAGTTATACTGGGAAAAATTAGGGCAGGAAGAGAATAATGGTAGGAAGAGAAGATTTGGTGTTATTGTCAAGACACTCATCGGAGTTGCGAAGACACTCTCAGAAGACCTTCCTATTTCTTTGAGGAACCCATTTTTTAATCTTCTTTCTTCTCAGTTCATTGGTACTGCGGCGCTGATCGTTTGTGTGCTGGCCATTGTGGACCCGTACAACAACCCAGTGCCAAGAGGTCTGGAGGCTTTCACGGTTGGCTTCGTCATCCTGGTCATTGGGACCTCCATGGGCTTCAACTCCGGTTACGCCGTCAACCCAGCCCGAGACTTTGGCCCCCGTCTCTTCACCGCCATTGCTGGCTGGGGTGTCGAAGTTTTCACGTAAGTGACTTTTGCAGCTGGACTGAACTTTGAGCAGGGGGTTGGACTCGAAGACCTCCAAGGTCCCTTTCAACTCTTCTGTCCTTCTGTCCTTTCATTAAAAGATATGAAGAACAGTTGCAGGAGTTGGGTTTGGCTAGCCTAATGAATAGAAGGACCAGGGGGGACATGATAGCAGGGTTCCAGTATTTGAGGGGCTGCCACAAAGAAGAGGGAATCAAGCTATTCTCCAAAGCACCAGAAGGCAGGAGAAGAAACAATGGATGGAAACTACTCAAGGAGAGAAGCCATCTAGAACTAAGGAGAAATGTCCTGACAATTAACAAATAATTAGTGGGACAACTTGTAATCCAGAAGTTGTGGGTGCTCCATCACTGGAAGTTTTTAAGAAGAAACTGGGCAGCCATTTGTCAGAAATGGTATAGGGCCGTTATAGCAAACCTATGGCAACCAGAGCCATTTGTGCCGGCACACGAACTGCAGGCAAACTTACCTCACTGTGCATGAGCACGCCTCACAGCTGATTTTTGGGCGGTTTGAGGCCTTTTTCAGCCTACCAAAGGCTTGAGGAAAGCTTCTGCAGGATTTGCAGGCTAAAAAGTAGCCCTGTTTCATCACTTCCTGTTTCTCCAAAAATACCAGAAGTGACTAAACGGGCTCAGTTTTTGGCCTGCAAAGCCTGCAGAAGCCTTCCTCAAACCTCTGGGAGGCCAAAAAAGGCCTCAAACCGGCTGAAAATCAGCTGTGAGGCACAGTGCAGGTAAGGGGGTGTGGTGGGTGGGTGCATGCATAGGGGGCATGGGGGGCACACATTGCCTTCTGGGTGCTGGCACACGAGCAAGCGTGCACACAATTTATGGCACAAGAGTCCCCAAAAGGTTAGCCACCACTGGTATAGGGTCTCCTGCTTGAGCCGGGGGCTGGACTAGAAGACCTCCGAGGCCCCTTCCAGTTCTATTCTGATTGATGGATATCAATTGATTGATGTTCGGGGCCAAGGAAAATCTCTAGAAGGCACAGTCGATGAGGCAGGGTGTGGAATCGAGGAACAATTCCATTGTTAATGATTGCCCAATGAATCATAGGTGCTGCCCTATTGCTGGATCCTGGCCAAAAGTTGATAGGCAGGGATCCTAAAAATTCACTTTTGGTTGTACAATTTGGTGGAAAGAGGAGAAAGTTCAAAGTCAGGGGGGGAAAAAAAGGAAAAGTGACCTCCTAGGACCTTAAAAAGCATGAAGAGAAATAAGTCATTGAGGGAGGTGTGTAGAGAGGAGAGATAAATGTGAATTCCTTGGTACTCTCTGACCTTCGTGGTTACAGAAGGAGGAGGAGGAAGAGGAGGGAAACTGTGGGCTTCTCGGGGCTCTCTGAGCTTGGTTGTTTGTCTGCAGAGGTTTCATGACCCAACTAGGTCACGTCTTCAGTGCTACTGATAGTAGTACTACTGATACTGGTAGCACTGATTATGTGACCTAGTTGGTCATGAAATGTGTGCAAGAAAACAATCAAGCTCTGGAGAGCACCAAAGATCTCACAGTCCTCCTCCTTCTCCTCTCCCTCCCTCCCTCCCTCCCTCCCTCCCTCTCCTCCTCCTTCTCCACAAACCCCATACCCTTCTAGCACTGATGATGTTACCTAGTTGGGTCATGAAATGTCTGCAAACAAACAACCAAGCACAGAGAGCAACAAGGACCCCACAGTCATGAAATGTCTGCAAGAAAACAACCAAAGCTTTGGAGAGCACCAAAGATCTCACAGTCCTCCTCCTTCTCCCCTCCCTCCCTCCTCCTTTTCCACAAACCCCACACCCTTCTAGCACTGATGGTGTTACCTAGTTGGGTCATGAAATGTCTGCAAGAAAACAACCAAGCTTTGGAGAGCACCAAAGACCACACAGTCCTCCTCCTTCTCCCCTCCTCCCTCCCTCTCTCCCTCCCTCTCCTCCTCCTTCTCCACAAACCCCACTCCCTTCTAGCATTGATGGTATTACCTAGTTGGGTCATGAAATGTCTGCAAGAAAACAACCAAGCTTTGGAGAGCACCAAAGACCACACAGTCCTCCTCCTTCTCCCCTCCTCCCTCCCTCTCTCCCTCCCTCTCCTCCTCCTTCTCCACAAACCCCACACCCTTCTAGCACTGATGGTGTTACCTAGTTGGGTCATGAAATGTCTGCAAGAAAACAACCAAGCTTTGGAGAGCACCAAAGACCACACAGTCCTCCTCCTTCTCCCCTCCTCCCTCCCTCTCTCCCTCCCTCTCCTCCTCCTTCTCCACAAACCCCACTCCCTTCTAGCCCTGATGATGTTACCTAGTTGGGTCATGAAACATCTGCAAAAAGGCCACCCAGCTCAAAGGGTACCCAGGACCTTGCAGATCATCCCTGAGCTACCAATATTCTCTCCTCTTGACCCAGCCAACTGCATGCCCTCTCACCATTTCTTCTGCTTGTATCTTACAGGACTTCTGGACACTGGTGGTGGATCCCTATTGTTGCTCCCTTCCTGGGTGCCATTGCAGGTGTTTTGGTCTACCAGCTGATGATCGGTTGCCATGTTGAACCCCCTCTCGAATTCAATGATGAGGAGAGTGTCAAGCTGTCCAATGTGAAGCAGAGGGACAATGTCTGAAGCTACGCACTTGCTCCCTGGACAATTTTTTTTAAAAAAAAAATGATAAAAATTTAAAAAAAAACTGAAAAGAACTAAAGAAGAAAGTCAAATGTTCACCCAATAGGATTTTGGAGTCTTCTTCATGCTTACTTCTTCGTCTACCCTTGATGGGTTTTTTTGTTGTTGTTAAGGCAGCTTTCTCCCATCAGGTTACCTCCAAGTGTTTTGGAGCTAGAATTTCCAGGTTCCTTTTTCAACATGCTGGCTGGGGAGGATGGGAATTGGAGGCCCACCAGATCTGGAGGTCACCAGATGGAGGGAACTGCATGGGCATGTCCACGTCTACCTTTGTTAAGGCAGCTTTCTCCCACTCAAGTTCTTTCCAGAACTAAAATTCCCAGGTTCCTTTTTGATCATGTTGGCTAGGGAAATTGGGAATTGCAGATCTGGAGGTTACCAGGTGAAGGGAATTTGTCTGTGAATATACATGTTGATGTTTCTTTTAAGGTAGCTTTCTCCCATCAAGTTCCCTCCAGATATTTGAGAACTAGAATTCCCAGGTTTCCCTTTGAGTTGATCATGTTGGCTGGGAAGAATGAGAATTGCAATCCCAGCACACCTGGAGGTCACCAGACGGAGGAAACTGCCTGTGAATATGCATATATCTTGTTGGGGGATTATGATCTATCTTGGCTTGTTTTGAAGGACCATCTGACCAAGAGTTCTGCTTGCAGGTGGAATATTTTGGCTACCTGGGGCTCCCCTTTTACTATGTCATTCCTAGCAGTTTGCTCTTTTGGTCCTCTCTGTTGCTTCTGCTTCTTTTGGCATGAGATGGAGGGTGTGCATTCAACTTTGTAAATAATAATAAATAAATAAATTTGGGGCTGTGGTTTGAGAGAAGGATAGGGGGGAAAGCTATTACAGCTGCTGTGAACAGCTGGATAGTCTCAATTCACTCATTTATAAGGGCTGGATTTTCTGCACGACATTTTGGGTGAAAGTCAATGATACAGAATAAGACAGTTGGAAGGGACCTTGGGTTGGGTTGGGTTGGGTTGGGTTGGATCATTACTGTATGTCTTTCTAGACAACTAGAAATTTGTCTTGATTATTCTAGACAAATAACCTTCATCCCAATTGTTTACGTCTTTTGCTTTCTGAAAAACCACCACGTACATTTAATTCTTGCTTCAACTTGTTTTTGTTTATTGTTTTAAATGTGCATTTATGAAAAGACCTTCAGATAGCTACTGCTGCCCTGTGTTGTTCACACCCAAGGGGTTGAGGTCTTAAGCAGACTATGGTAGGGCAAGATTGATTTTTTGGCCCAGGTCTTTTTATAGGGCTATTTTTAATGCCCAGTGGATAGTACAATCAGAGCTGGGAAGAAAACCACGCACAGATTAGTAACATCATGCAATACCTCCAGTTATTTGAGAGCCAGTTTATTCTAGTGGTTAAGGCAACAGGCTAGAAACCAGAAGGTGGTGAATTCTAGTTCTGCCTTAGCTACGAAAGCCAGCTGGGTGTTTATGCACCAATCACTAGGAGATGATGGATTCTAGTTCTGCCTTAGCTATGAAAGCCAGCTGGGTGACTATGGGCCAATCACCAGGGGGCTGTGAGTTCTAGTTTCTACTTTAGGCACAAAAGCTGGTTGAGGGCCAGTCATTCAGAGGTTGGTTGTTGTGGGAAAAGAGGAGGAGGAGGAAGAGGAAGGAGTATTAGATATATTCGCTAGCTTGAATTATTTGTTAATATAATAAAGGCAGAATACAAATAAAATCAATAAAAATTTATCTGGACCCATCTTTAAAAAAAAAGCAAGACTTCCACTGAAGCCATGTAAGACACACGGAGAAATCTTTATATTGCCAATGGGATACAAGCTTCCTTATATTATGGATTTCCCGATCAATCTGTAGAGTTTAACATCTGTACTGTATTTCCAGGTATTTGGGTGTTTTTTTTTTTAAATGAAATTAATACACCTCTTGTATAATTGCTGTTATTGTTTTGCAGTATTTGTAAACGGGACTGTAATAAATAAGGCTGACATTGCAAATGCCACTGTTTGATACGAATGAATTAAATGGAATCCTTTGTATTTTTATTTTTGTGGAGTCATTGATGCTCTCTGAGCCAGGGGGGGTTTCTTGCAAACATTTCATGACCAAGCTAGGTAATATCATCAGTGCTAGAAGGAAGTGGGGTTTGTGGAGAAGAAGGAGAAGGAGAAGGGGAAAGGGAAGGGGAAGAGGAAGAAGAAGAAGAAGAAGAAGAGAAGGGGGAAGGGAAAGGAAAGGAAAGGAAGGGAAGAAGAAGAAGAAGTGGAGGAGGAGGAGGAGGAGGAGGAGGAGGGGTGAGGAGAAGGAGAAGGGGAAAGGGAAGGGGAAGAAGAAAAAGAAGAAGATGAAGAAGTAGAAGAAGAAGAAGAAGAAGAAGAAGAAGAAGAAGAAGAAGAAGAAGAAGAAGAAGAAGAAGAAGAAGAAGAAGAAGAAGAAGAAGAAGAACAAGAACAAGAAGAAGAACAAGAAGAAGAAGAAGAAGAAGAAGAAGAAGAAGAGGGGTTATTAGGAAGAGAAGGAGGAGGTGGTTTCCTTGCAAACATTTCATGAAAAAGCTGGGTAATATCATCAATGCTAGAAGGAAGTGGGGTTTCTGGAGGAGAAGGAGGAGGAGGAGGAGGGTAATTATTATTATGAGGAGGAAGAAGAGAACTGTGGAGTCTTTGATGCTTTCCAAGCTTGGGGGATTTCTTGCAAACATTTCAAGAACCAGCTAGGTAATATCATCAGTGCTAGAAGGGAGGGGCTTGTGAAGATGAAGAATGGGAAGGGGAAGGAGGGGAAGAAGAAGAGAAGGAGGAGGAGAGATGAGGAAGGTGGAAGGAAGGGGGAGGAAGGGGAGGAGATGGAGGAGGAGGACGACTATGGGGCCCTTAGTGTTTTTTTCCTGCAGACATTTCATTACCTCATTAAGTAACTTTATCAGTGCACTAATCTAGCTATCTGGTTTGATAAGGAAAGCTCTGCAGGAAAACCACCAAGCTCAGTGAGCAACAAGGACCCCATTTATTAAGCACAACTTTGCAACTCAACAGATGTCCGGCTGGTTTTGCTTTTCCCTACTTCTGAGTCAACACTGGCTGTGTTTCCACAATATACTTGACCTGCTAAGGGAATTGACCTTTTGTCTGGGTGGAAAAAAAACACCCACCCACGAACACCAGCTAGCAGCCAGAAGCCCTGATGAAACCTCTTCAATTTCACAACACAAAAGGACAGACTTCGCCATAGTTTCAACTGGGAAACTGTGAGCATCCTAGACCCAGTCAAGTCCAAACATGCCTGGGGATTCCTGGAAGCCTGGCACTCTGACTGATCGTCAATTGACAGGCAAATTGAGATACGCAACATTTACATACCGTTCGAAAGAGTCCATCAAAAACGCTAAAAGATCTAAACACTTCCTCACCAGAAAATAACACCCAGATAAGCACCGATGAACACCAAGATTCCTTCTAGAGACCAACAATCCAGAAATAAATAAATAACATCCCATTCAAAGGACTACCAAGACCATTCTTCACCAACAATGAGAAGGCAAGCCAGGATATTTACACGACCACATTCTGCCATTTTCTTCTCACCGTCCGGTGCGCTCCCACAGGGATGGTCTCTTGCGGATCCCGTCGGCATCTATGTGCCAGCTGGTAACCCCGAGGAATAGAGCCTTCTCTGTGGGGGCGTCTGCCCACTGGAATGGTTGCCCCCGGAGTTACGTACAGCCACGGACCTGGGGACCTTCAGGCGTGCCTTGAAAACCTGGCTCTTTGACCAGGCCGGCTTGGGCTGATTTTAGATTTGGGTGTTTTACTTTTTTATTAAATTTTAGGGTTTTAGGGAGGGGTTTTAATTGATTACAGCCAGGGTCTTAGTTTAATTTAGTTTTAATTTTTACATATTTATTGTTTTAATTGTACGGCTGTGCACCGCTCCGAGTCCTTCAGGAGAGGAACGGTATATAAATAAATATTTATTATTATTATTATTATTATTATTATTATTATTATTATTATTATTATTATTATTATTATTATTATTATTATTATTATTATTATTATTATTATTGTTATTGTTGTTGTTGTTGTTGTTGTTGTTATTGTTATTATTGTTATTATTATTATTTCTATATAAGCAGACGCAAACCTCACTTCCTTCCAGCACTGATAGCATTACATGGTTGGATCATGAAACATCTGCAAGAAAAACGACCAAGCTTGGAGAGCACTAAGGATCCCACAGTTTTCCTCCTCCTCCTCCCTCCCTCCCTCCCTCCCCTCTTCCTTTTCTTCCTCCACCCCAGAAACTCCTCTTCTTTCTAGCATTGATGAAGTTGCCTAGTTGGATAATGAAACGTCTGCAAGAAAACAAGGTCTTCAAACCCTACTTCCTTCTTGTACTGAAGATGTTATCCGATTTGGTCATGAAATGTCTACACAAGGACTACACAGTCCTCCTCCTCTTCCTCCTCCCATCTTCTCCGCTCTGGAAACCTCACTCCTTTCTACCACTGAAGATGTTACCTCCTTGGGTCACGAAATGTCTGCAAGAAAACAACCAAGCTCAGAGAGCACCAAGAACCCCTTGTTCCTTCGTTCATTCATACCGAGAGCAACCTTGAAGGTAATAATTCTTATTTCCCAACATGCATTTTAGCTCTGTCATTCCTAATTGTATTTACAGCTCTACCTCCCTGCAGGTATTCATGAGCTTTTCTCCACGAGATCAGGCCACCCCATTTAATGATTTATTACATTCTTTTACACCTGTCACTACCTTCCTTTTTTCCTTATCTACTTTTCTTTGTTTTTTCCTTCCATGCCTTCCTTCACATCCTTCACCCTTTACACCTCTTAAATTCCAAGTTGCAGTTTTTAATTTGCTATGAATTATCACCAAATGAGGACATTGGTACTGAACTCCACCCTGCCCATTCCAAATTTAATCAAATAAAGTTTTCACACATACAGGTAATTCTCAACCTACGACGCCCCATGGAGTCCAAAATTTCCACTGCTAAGTGAAACAATTCTTGTGTGACTTTTGCCCCATCCTACAATGAGGAGAGCACACTTTTCTCCTTCTTGTCTTGGCCACTTTTTACAGAGGCACGATCGAGTCCGTTATAACAAACTGCATCACTTTTCGGTTTGGTGGCTTTCAGATAGAAAGTCCCTACAGAGAATGGTGAGGACAGTGGAGAAGATTATAGGAAGCTCGCTTCCCATTATTCAGGATGCCGCTTATAAGTGCTATGTGCTTGGAAGTCTTAGCCTTGTTAGAGACCTCACATATACCCATTTCATGGTATGTTTCTGTTCCTCCCCTCTGGGAGGAGGATTCGAAACAGTGGTGGGTTTCAAATTTTTTAACACTGGTTCTGTGGGTGCACGCATGCAGACGGCTTTCTATTAGCCTTTTCCCGCAATCCTGCACTCTTTTCTCTCCTGCTCTATGGAGTGGAGAGTTGGTCTCTGACAGAAAGCCACTTGAAGAGACTATAGAAGCATTTGAGATGTGGATTTACAGGCGGCTATTACGTATAAGTTAGGTTGATAAAATCAGAAACGAGGAAGTGATAAGCTGCCTGGGAAAGCCGAGGGAAATCATCAAAACCATTCAAAAGCGGAAGTTAGAATATTTCATACATGGGATGAGACACCTGGAAAAATATTCTTGGCTCTTGATGAATGTATCTTTTATCTTGTGCACACTGAGAGCATTTGCACCAAAGACAAATTCCTTGTGTGTCCAATCACACTTGGCCAATAAAGAATTCTGTTCTGTTCTGTTCTGTTCTGTTCTACTCTACTCTACTCTACTCTACTCTACTCTACTCTACTCTACTCTACTCTACTCTACTCTACTCTACTCTACTCTATTCTGTTCTTCATACCAATATCTATTCTATTCTATTCTATTCTATTCTATTCTATTCTATTCTATTCTATTCTATTCTATTCTATTCTATTCTATTCTATTCTATTCTATTCCATTCCATTCTATTCTATTCCTATTCCTATTTCTATTCCTATTTCTATACTTTCTATCTACCTATTTGATTTGATTGCTTATTGTACCCTATGACTATTACTAAGTGTTGTACCTGATGATTCTTGGCTCTTGACAAATGTATCTTTTCTTTTAAGTACACTGAGAGCATTTGCACCAAAGACAAATTCCTTGTGTGTCCAATCACACTTGGCCAATAAAGAATTCTATTCTGTTTTAAAAAAACTTCCAGTGTTGGAGCAGTTACAACTTCTGGAGGCAGGTTGTTCCACTGATTAACTGTTCTCACTGTCAGGAAATTCCTCCGTAGTTCCAGGTTGCTTCTCTCCTTGATTAATTTCCACCCATTGCTTCTTGTCCTGCCTTCAGGGGCTTTGGAGAATCGCTTGACACCGTCTTCTTTTGTGGCAGCCCCTGAGAGGCATGGAATCAAAATCACATCAAGTATTAGTACCAATGGATAAAGCCTTAGTAAGGTCTCATCTGGAATACCGCACCCACTTTTGGTCACTGCGTTACAAAAAAAGAGGTTGAGACTTTGGAAAAAGTACTTTTCAATATCTTCATTAACGGCATAGCTGGCAGGAATAGCTAACACCCTAGAAGATAGATGGATCTTGACAGACTGGAACCCTGCGCCTTATCTAACAAAATGAAATTCAGTGTAGAGAAAAGTAAAGTCCTACACTTAGGCAAGAAAAAACAAAAGGATACATACAGACTGGGTGAAACCAGGCTCAATAGCAGGAACTGGGAGTGGGATCTTGGAGTCTTAGTGGACAACCAGCTAAATAGGAGCCAGCTGTGTGCAGCAGCAGCCAAAAAAGCTAATGCAATCCGAAGTTGCATTCACAGAGGGACACAATCAAGATCAAGGGAGCTACTAATACCACTCTATAAAACCTTAGTAAGACCACATCTAGAGGACTGCATCCAGTTTTGGTCACTACACTATAAAAAAGATGTTGAGACTCTAGAAAAAGTGCAAAGAAGAGCAACCAGGATGATTAGGGGACTGGAGACTAAAACATATGATGCACGGTTGCAGGAACTGGGCCTGGCTAGTCTAGGGAAGAGAAGGACCAGGGGAGACAGGAGAGCAGTCTTCCAATATTATAGGGGCTGCCACAGAGAGGAGGAAGGGGGTAAAGCCATTCTCCAAGGCACCTGAAAGCCAGACTAGGAACAATGGATGGAAACTGAACAAGGAAAGATTCAACCTGGAAATAAGGAGAATTTTCCTGACAGTGAGAGCAATCAACCGATGGAACAAAAGTTGCCTTCAGAAGTTGTGGGAGCTTCATCCCTGGAGGCTTTCTAGAAGAGATTGGACTGCCATCTGTCAGAAATGGTGTAGGGTCTCCTGCTTGGGTGGAGGAGGATTGGACTAGATGACCTACAAGGTCCCTTCCAACTCTGATTATAAAGTCAATTGTTCAATTGCCCCGCAGCGAGTTGACCGGTGGTGAGTTGATGATTGCGAGTTGACCCGTTCTGACCCCGGACTAACCCAGTTCTTCCCTCGCAGAGGGCTTGACCTTGTGGGAAAATGCTGGAGGATGGAGTGTGTTGTAAACAACTCCCTGAGTTCTTTTAGCAAGATAAATCAACAGGCAGAAAAGAAACAAGCCATCTGGAACGTGCTCATCCTTCCATAGTTTTGCCAACGGGCATGAACAGATCCTTTTCAGGCCAGGACAAGTTTATTTTTGCCAGCAGAGGTCAACTCTGCGGCTTCCTTTGATTCCCGGACTCTTATGGGAAGGGAATGTCCAGCTATTGTGCTCCTGTGTGTTGGGGGTCAGATGTCCTCAACCATGAGCAGAGAAATGGGCAAGGGGCCTTCAAGCTCAAGGGGTCTCGCTCTCTCTCTGGCTCCCTCTTGCCCCACACCTTCAACCATGGGCTGGAGGGAAGGAGTGACCGGAACCTGAGGGGTCAAGAAGGAAGGAGGAAAGGAAGAAGAAGCCACACCACAAAGAGATCCTAGACTGGGTGGTTTCTCTGTGTTGTATAATATATGTGGGTATATTCTTTCTTTCTTTCTTTCTTTCTTTCTTTCTTTCTTTCTTTCTTTCTTTCTTTCTTTCTTTCTTTCTTTCTTTCTTTCTTTCTTTCTTTCTTTCTTTCATCATATTCATGTAGTGTATATTTGAGGTGGTCTATTCCTATTCTATTTTATTCTATCTTCCTCCCTCCCTCCCTCCTTCCTTCCTTCTTCCCTCCTCCCCATCCTTCCTTCCTTCTTCCTTTCCTCCCTCCCTCTTATCTTTCTTCCTCCTTTCTTCCCTCCGTCCCTTTCATCTCCCTCCCTTCATCTCTCCTTTCCTTCCTTCCTTCCTTCCTTCCTTCCTTCCTTCCTTCCTTCCTTCCTTCCTATCTATCTATCTATCTATCTATCTATCTATCTATCTATCTATCTATCTATCTATCTATCTATCTATCTATCATCTATCTTTCATCATATTCATGTATATATTGGGGGTGGTCTATTCCTATTCTATTTTACTCTATCTCCCTCCCTCCCTCCCTCCCTCCTTTCTCCCTCTTTAGTGTTCCTGAACTAGAAACTTCCTACGTTGGATTACAATTTTCAGGGTCCATTACTGGCAGTGATGGCCTGGGATGGAGAATGTTTATCCATCTGGAGGAAGACATCAAGTTGGGGGAGTTGGATCCACACATATGCAACAGCTGTAAAGTATGAAAAATGGTCATAAGTCATTTTTTTCAATTCCATTGTAATTTTGAATGGTCATTAAATGAATGATTGTAAGTTGAGGACTACCTGTATTAATATCTCGGCCCACAGGAGATAATGGCCTGTTCACATAGCCCAAGAAGTCATCTTAATGACAGCAACCTAAGATGTACTACTGTTACCAGTAGTTAGTATCTGAACATCTTTTGCATTGGACCAACACAATTCTTCCAGTACTGGGAAAGTGAATAACAGAATAACAGAGTTGGAAGGGACCTTGTAGGTCATCTAGTCCAACCCCCTACTCAAGCAGGAGACCCTAAGCCATTTCTGACAGATGGCAATCCAGTCTCTTCTTGTATGTTTCCAGGGATGAAGATCCTACAACCTCTGAAGGAAACTTTTGTTCCATGGGTTGATTGTTTTCACTGTCAGGAAATTCCTCCTTATTTCTAGGTTGAATCTCTCCTTCATTATTCCTTGTCTGGCCTACAGGCGCTTTGGAAAATAGGTTGACCCCTTCCTCCTCTCTGTGGCAGCCCCTCAAATATTGGAAGACTGCTCCCCTGTCTCCCCTGGTCCTTCTCTTCACCAGACTAGCCAAGTGCCTCCTCTGCTCCTCCCTTGTCCAGTTGGCCTGACCTCAAGAGCAACCTGACAGCATGAACATTCACGTGGCGGAACATCTCCTTCATGGTCATCTCTCATGTTCCCAGGAGGCGTTTTGCAAGATCAGACTTGCTTGGAATCGGTTCGGAAATAGAGCAATCTGAACGTGACGGTTGTTTTGACATCGGTAATCGCTGGACACCGCCCAGAGGCATGTACTGTGAGCTGAGTGGCTCTATCAATTTGATTAATACGTAAAATAAATATATACAGGCTGTCAAGAGGGGCGGAGGGCTAGGAGAGGACATGTCAACACCCTTTAAGATACCGATGTCAGCCTAATTATGGTCGTGGACCAGAACAGACTGTAGAAGGGTTGATTTATGTTTGAGTTACTAGAGCACTGTTTCTCAGCCTTATGTATGTGGACCTGTAGACTTCGACTCCCAGAATTCCCCAGGGAACATCCAATTCTTCAACTCCAAGAATTCCCCAGCCAGCATCCGTGAACTTCGACTCCAGATTTCCCCAGCCAACATCTGTGGAGTTCAGCTCCCAGAATTCCCCAGCCAGCATCTGTGGACTTCGACTCCCCAAATTCCCAAATTTTGGGACTCCCAAAATTTGTCCAAGGTTGAGAAAAACTGTACATTTATGCAGAGCTATTGATAAATTAATTCTACACCAGAGTCAAGATTGTAGCAGTAATCTCATTATCACAGCCCTCACCCTTTTGTAGGGGTGACAGGACCACATCTGTAGTTGCCATCTTGACTTTTTTGACAGTTCTCTGCCCTGTAGGCAATTTCCTCAACCCCTTACTCCTCGTTGCATCTCCGAAGCTCTATACCGTGTAACTTTGCAAAAAAAATCCATTTCATTCGCCAACAACAGATTTGTGTTTTAAGAATTTCAGCAGATTGGAAAAACAAGTGATGTGTTTGCTATACTTTTACACCAGCCTGTAAAAGGAACTCTCTCTGTGCATTGTGCAATCCACTAAACATATATTCTAGGAAGGACATGAAACCGTATAAAAGTAATTCAAATGAACTTGTTCAGCTTGACTCTCCTGGAAGCCTTCCATGGATTCTTGGCAGTGTTACAACACAGTTTTGTTCCTTCTTCCTGAATAGCTTTATGCGTCCCTGCTAGGAGAACAAGCCTGGGAGATCCTGGTTATCTCCCAACCCAAGTTCCAGGTAATTTCAGTCTTGCTTAGCTTTATCCAAAATCAACAGTGCATGCAAAAATGGAGCTCACCAACTATATTAATGGCTACATTAATTGCTAATGGTTTCCATTTCTCTCTCTCTCTCTCTCTCTCTCTCTTGAGAGAGATTTGATAGAGAGAGATGATAGACAGAAGGTAGGTGATTAGACAGATTATAGATGATAGATAGATAGATATAGAGAGATAATATGTAGATAGATAGATAGATAGATAGATAGATAGATAGATAGATAGATAGATAGAAAGATAAATGGATAGTTGATAGATAGATAGATAGATAGATAGATAGATAGAAAGATAAATGGATAGTTGATAGATAGATAGATAGATAGATAGATAGATAGATAGATAGATAGATAGATAGATAGATAGATAGATATGATAGATAGATAGATATGATAGACAGGGGGTAGACAGAAAGACAGTTAGATATATGAGAGAGAGAGAATAAATAGACAGACAGATAAGGTATGCTTTCAGATTTGTGGGATCCTTGGTGCTCTCTGATCTTGATTATTTTCTTGCAGACATTTCATGACCCAACTAGGTAACATCATCAGTGCTAGTAGGGAGTTGGATGCGTTGAATGGAGGAGGAGGAGGAGGAGGAGGAGGAGGAGGAGGAGGAAGAGGAGGTGATAGTGAAGGACTGTGGGATCCTTGGTGCTCTCTGAGCTTGAAGATTTTTCAATACCCAAATAGGAAACATCATCAGTGCTACAAAGAGAGTGGGGTTTGCAGAGGAGGAGGAGCAAGAAGAGGAGGAGGAGGAGGACAGTGGGATCCTGGGTGCTATCTGAGCTTGGTTGTTTCCTTGCAGACATTTCATGACCCAACTAGGTAACATCATCAGCACTACAAGGGAGTGGGGTTTGCACTCAATTTACATTGTAGTGACTTGCCCTGTTAGTGTTGGTGGTTTTCTTCTTGGTAGTTCCTTGATTCAGCTGTTGCTGACCATTCATTTGTTTGTCTGAGTTGGTAGTTCTTTGATTGATCCCTCCACCAATCCCTCCCTCCATTAAACCCTGAATCCAAGCTGCAAAAGGGATGGTTTCTGGACAGGAGTTGTGCCACTGAGTTTCTCACCGCACAAAAGAAAGAATTGTTAAACTTGATGTTTAATTGCTGCAAATCAGGGTTTATTTCAGTGGTGGGGTTCAATTTTTTTTTACTACCAGTTCTGTGGGCGTGGCTTGGTTGGTGTAGCTTGGTGGGCGTGGCAGGGGAAGGATACTGCAAAATCTCCATTCCCTCCCCACTCCTGGGGGAGGGTTACTGCAAAATCCTCCTTCCCTCCTTACCCTACTAACCTGCTTTCCAGCTCTGTTCTCCTGTGCAGGGCAACCAAAAAAGACCCAACCGATCAGCTGTGGGTGTGGCTTGGTGGGAATGGTGTCCTGTGGGTGTGGCTTGGTGGCTTGGTGGGTGTGGCTTGTGGATGTGGCAGGGGAAGGATACTGCAAAATCTCCATTCCCTCCCCACTTCTGGGGGAGGGTTACTGCAAAATCCCCCTCCCCTCCCCACCCCACTAACCTGCTTTCCAGCTCTGTTCTCCTGTGCAGGGCAACCAAAGAAGACCCAGCCGATCAGCTGGGACTCAATGGGAGGCAGAGAAGAGATGGGGTTGGTGGGGCCAGTCAGAAATGGGATTTGCCGGTTCTCCAAACTACTCAAAATTTCCGCTACCGGTTCTCCAGAACTGGTCAGAACCTGCTGAATTCACCACCTCTGGTTTATTTATTTATGTATTTGCTGCCCATCTCACCTGGAGGCTGCTGGCAAGGAGGTGTTTTGGTCTTTTTTTAAAAAAAAAATTCCCTTTTGCCTTTTTGATTATCTCTTTTGAATGGCATGTAGATGTTCTTTATCTCTCTATGCCTGTTGATGTTGGGACAAGACAGCCCCTGGGTTCAGCCCTCTGGTCAAAGGAAGGGAGGGGTTTTTTTTTTTGCCTTGGGACAAACCTTGGTGAGGTTTGGGTGCTTCCGTGAGTCGAGATGCTTTTTGTAGATAAACAGAAAAATGTAACAAACTAAAATGAAGTATTTGTTACATGCAAATACACGACTGGATGGTTATTTGTCGGTAATGGTGTAGGGTCTCCTGCTTGGGTGGGTAGAGTTCGGGGGTTGGACTAGATGACCTACAAGGTCCCTTCCAACTCTGTTAATCTGTTAAATGATCTCCCTGTGGTTTTGGAAGGCTACTGACCATGCCCTCAGTTAGAAGCAGAAGGTAGAACCGTTAAAGAGAGACCCAACATAGAACTAAGGAAAAGTGTTCTGAAAAGGAAAACAATTAATCAGAGGAATGACTTGCCTCCATCACTGGAGGTTTTCAAGAAGAGACCACTTGTCCAAAATGGTATATATAGATTCTCCTGCTTGAGGTTAGACTAGTTAATTAATCAGTGGACCACCTTGCCTCCAAGTTTGGACAACCGCTTGTTTGCGATGGTATTAGAGGTCTCCAAACTTGGCAACTTTAAGTCTTGTGGGAGTTGAAGTCCACAAGTCTTAACGTTGCCAAATTTGGGGACCCTTGGTATGGACTCTCTGATTCTAAGAGATTTTCTGCGGTTGCAGTGAAATGGGAAATGCCTGTGCAAAGAATTAGAATCAGAATAGAATAAGCTGGAAGGGATCTTGGAGATCTTCTAGTCCAGCCCCCTGCTCAATAACTGGAGACCCTATGCCCGTGATGGCGAACCTATGGCACGTGTGCCACAGGTAAACTTACCTCACTGCGCATGTGCGTGCCTCACAGCTGATTTTTCGGCTGGTTTGAGGCCTCTGCAAGGCTTTTCAGGATGAATAATAGGCCTGTTTCATCACTTCCTGTAATACTGGGGAAATGTGCCTATTATTCATCCTGAAAAGCCTTGCAGAGTACATGTGCGTGCATGCGTGCACAATTTTTGGCACAGGGGCCCAAAAAGGTTAGCCACCACTGCCCTATGCCATTTCAGACAAGAGACTGTCTAGTCCCGTGATGGTGAACCTATGGCATGTGTACTGGAAGTGGCGCACAGACCCATCTCTCTGGGCATGCCAGCCGTCGCCCGTTGCTCTTCTGTGAGCTTGTTAACGCTGAGCTTCCAGTTTCCGGTATGTGCATGTGTGCCAGCCAGCTAGTCTTTGTGCATGCGCACCAGAAAGTGGAAAACCAGGTGACTGGTGTGCCTGTGCACATGTGGGAGTGCCGGAAACCAGAAGAGCAGCCCCCCCCCCCATGTGCGCTGGTCTTCCGGTTTCTGGCACGCACGCAAGTGAGAAGACCAGCCCGTCTTCACGCATGCAGGAGCACCAGAAACCGGAAGAACAGCTCCCCCGGTGTGCACACGTGTGCCAGGAAGCTGAGCCAGAAACCGGAAGACCAGGTGGCTGGTGCATATGCCGGAAAAAGGAAGCTCAGCTTCCCAGCACATGCATGTGGCCGGGGGGGAGGCTACTCTTCCAGTTTCTAGTGGTGCCATGCGCTGGGGAACTACTTTCCTGGTTTCTAGTGCTGCCTCCTGCCTGCTCGCCTGCTCCCGTTTCAGCACTCGGTGCCGAAAAGCTTCACCAACACAGAGTTCCCCAGCCAGCACCTGTGGACTTTGATTCCCAGAATTCCCCAGCCAACATCTGTGGAGTTCAACTCCCAGAATTCCCAGCCAGCATCCATGGACTCCCAGAATTCCCCAGCCAACATCTGTGGAGTTCAACTCCCAGAATTCCCAGCCATCATCCATGGACTCCCAGAATTCCCCAGCCAACATCTGTGGAGTTCAACTCCCAGAATTTCCAGCCAGCATCCATGGACTCCCAGAATTCCCCAGCCAACATCTGTGGAGTTCAACTCCCAGAATTCCCAGCCAGCATCCATGGACTCCCAGAATTCCCCAGCCAACATCTGTGGAGTTCAACTCCCAGAATTCCCAGCCAGCATCCATGGACTCCCAGAATTCCCCAGCCAACATCTGTGGAGTTCAACTCCCAGAATTCCCAGCCAGCATCCATGGACTCCCAGAATTCCCCAGCCAGCATCAATGTCTAGTCTTTCTTAAAGATATACAACATTTTCCCCCCGAACAGTTGTGTCAGAGGGTAGAACTGTACAAGAACCAGCCACCAGAAGGCAAGAGCATGCCAAGTTGTCTTCAGTGCACCCCTGGCCAGATGTTCACTGAACCCCTGCCTGTGTTTTCCCTCTGGACATGAACAAAGGCGTTCTCTGCCTTACACCATCGCAAGCCCTCCAGCCTGGCCTACAAGTGGTGTGTCCCTTCCGTGCAAGAACACTTCTCGGTCACGACGTGCTGTTACTCCCTCTACGCTCCCAAGCCCTGGCCTAGGATTGCCACACCATCCATTGAACACAGGAGGTTCTCAACTTACGACACTAAGTTACGACAGCACTGACAAAAGGGACAGATGACCGTTTTTCACACTTACGACCGTCACAGAATCCCCGGGGTTGCCTGATTTACGTTCAGATGCTTGACAAGTGGTTCCTATTTATGATGGTTGAAGTGTCCCGGAGTCATGGGAACCCCCTTTGTGACCTTCTGACAAACAAAAGTCCATAGGGAAGCCGTCGGCCATCGCAACGAAGCCGTTGAAGTGATGCCCCGGTGCCTGGCGGCTGTGCGGGGTTGGATGGGGCGAAACAGGCTTCCGCTCAACCCGGCCAAAACTGAGTGGCTGTGCTTTCCGGCACCCCGATACAGCCAGTTAGTTCCATCACTGGCTGTGAGGGGGGGAATTCTTGCCCCCATGGAGAGGCGCGCAATCTGGGTGTCCTCCTGGACGTACGGCTGTCGTTAGAAGACCATATAGCGGCTGTCGCCAGGGGGGCTTTTGGTCAGGTCCGTAGGATCTACCAGTTGCAGCCCTTTCTGGATCGGGATGCACTTCGCACGGTCACATCCGCCCTCGTCATCTCCCGCCTAGACTATGCCAATGCTCTCTACATGGGGCTCCCCTTGAAGAGCATCCGGAGGCTCCAATTGGTGCAAAATGTGGCTGCACGAGTGTTTTTGGGGGCTTCTCGGCGCTCCCATGTTACACCACTTTTGCGCGAGCTGCATTGGCTGCATTGGTCTTCCGGGTGCGATTCAAGGTTTTAGTGACCATCTTTAAAGTGCTCCATGGCTTGGGACCTGGGTATTTATGGGACCGCCTACTGCCACCATCGATCTCTCGTCAGCCAGTGCGCTCCCATAGGGTAGGCCTCCTCGGGGTGCCGCCGGCTGGACGGCTGGCGACCCCGAGGGTGCGGGCCTTCTCTTTGGGGGCACCCTCCCTTTGGAATGAATTACCCCCAGAGATGAGGATCATCCCTGACCTTTTGACCTTCCGGCGCGCGTTGAAAACTCACCTATTTCATCAAGCTGGTCTGGCCTAGGGTTTTTATAGGGTTTTAATTAGTTTTAATTGGTTTTAGTTTTTTAAATCCCAGTTTGACTTTTATCTCTCAGCCACGATATTTAATCTTTTTAATTGTTTTTAAATATTGTATTGTTACTGCATTTTTAATTTGGCTGTACACTGCCCCGAGTCCCGCAGGGAAATGGGGCGGTATATAAACCTAAATAAATAAATAAAATAAATTCACTTCACAACTATGTTACTCACATGACAATTGCAAGGATTCCCTTAGCAAAGGTGATAAGAAAAGTAGTAAAATATCATAAAAAGGTCATTTCCATCTCCTTCCTCCTCCCTCCCTCCATATCTCCTTCCTCCCTTCTGTCATTCCCATTCCTTCCTCCCTTCCTTTTTTTCTTCCTCCCTTCCTTCCTTCCTCCCTCCCTCCTTTTTCCTTCTCTCATCCTCATCTCCTTCCTTTTCTCATTCCCATCTCTTTCCTTCCTCCTTCCCTCCCTTCCTTCTCTCATCCTCATCTCCTTTTTCTTTCCTTCCTTTTCTCATTCTCTACCTTTCCTCCCTCCTTCCCTCCCTTTCTACCTTCTCTCATTCCCCTCCTCCCTCCCTCCCTTCTCATCCTCATCTCTTTCCTTCCTTTTCTCATTCTCTACCTTTCCTTCTTCCCTCCCTCCCTCCCTCCCTCCCTTTCTTCCTTCTCTCATTCCCATCTCCTCCCTCCCTTCCTTCTCTCACCCTCATCTCCTTTTTCTTTCTTTCCTTCCTTTTCTCATTCTCTTCCTTTCCTTCCTCCCTCCCTCCCTCCCTCTCTCCCTCCCTTTTTTTCCTTCTCTCATTCCCACCTCCTCCCTCCCTCCCTCCCTCCCTCCCTCCCTCCAATAAACCCCCAATCCTAGTTGCAAAGGGAAGGCTCCTGAATGCAACTGAGTTTCCCACTGCAGAAAAGACAGAAAGTTGGGCTAGATTTCTCCTTGACCAACCGGTTTTCCAAGCACAAGGAATTCTTAAAAGGCAGAACTAGCCCTAACAGACTCCTTGAAGCCCCACGGGAGGGGGGGGGGATTATACAGGAGACTCCCCCCTCCCCAGCAGAAATGCCTCTCCTGCCCCTCCTTGGCCTCCCAGCCCTCCCCTGCCCTCTGGCCCACTCCCTGGCTGCTTAAGGCCACTGGGCAAACTCATAAACCGGCAGGCGTGCCCATGTTGCCAGGGAGTTGCCCTTCTGGGAAAACTCATTAAAATCCCACAGCAAACAAAAGGACTATCCTGGCTGGGGATGATGGGCGTTGTAGCTCAGCCCGGGAGGAAAAGAGTTCCAGGCTCTGAAATGCTTCCAAGATGGACGAAGTCAAATCTTCTCTCTTCTTTGCCTCCTTCCAGCCCCTCAACCTCATTTTGGCAGTATTTCTCACATTTTCCATCCCCCCATCTGCTCTGCTTCTGACTTACAACAGACATTGTAACGGATTACACTCATAAGTCGAGGATTACATATCGAGTTCATTTAGTGACCGCTCAAAGTTACAACGGCACTGAAAAGAGTGACTGTTTTTCGCACTTACGATCGTTGCCTCGTCCCCATGCTCACGTGATCAAAATTCAGACACCTGGCCACTGACTCATACTTATGACGGTCGCAGTGTCCTGGGGTTACGTGATCCCCTTTAGTGACCTTCCGAAGAACAAACTTAATGGGGAAATCAGATTCACTTAATGTCATGCTCCTGTTAGAGACTGACTCTGAGGGAGAGGAGGAACAACCGACAGGGAGTGGAAGTGGGGCTCCGGAGGTTGTGGAGGAGGCTGGGGAAGGGCAGAGGCCAGCTGGGCAGTCGGAGGAGGACCCAGGCCCATCCCCTCTCCATCCTAGGGCACGCAGGGAAGAGAGGAAAAGGGAGAGACGTCTATTGGGGAGAAGAGGGCCTTGATCCTCTTCATGGGCTGCAGCTGTGACAACTGAATAAGAGGAGGGACATGCGTACTGGTGAGTGCTGGAAACAAAGCATGGAAATATCTCTAGTTTATTGTTCCTCTCTGAGTTTGGCATCCTTCCCAGTGTGTGTTCTGATATCTGTGGATGTCCTCCAGCCCCTATCTTGCCTGGTTTGTGTTGTTTTTTACACTTTATAATTTAAACAGCATTTCCTCCTTCTTGTAACTGCTCGTGTGGGAGTTTTTTTGTCTCCAGTCAAGGTTATTTGGAGCTTGGAAGCAAAGTGAAGGAATAAAAGGGGCTTCACCTGTTTTTTGTGACTGGGTTTATTTTGTATCCCACCTTGGGTCATCACACTTAACAACGGTGTGACTAACTTAACAACTGCAGTGATTGGCTTAACTGTAGTAAGACAGGTTCGTAAAATAGGGCAAACTCCACTGTCAGCATTGGAAGCCATATTCCACGCTGCCACATAGCCTGAGAAAGTGGGAGGGGGATGATTTCAATTGAGCAGCTCTAAGTAGACAAAATAAAATTCTTTTGTTAGTTCAAGGTCATTGAGAGTGGCGCAGGATGAAATAAGAATCTTGCTTTTGGACGGATGGTGATTGGGCCATGTGATGGGATGACTCCCAAGATGGATGGATGGGGATGGATTTGTATTTTGGGAAATCGTAGGAAGCCCGGAAACTTTCAGATTCTATCCTAATAAAGGTACTTTTAAGATATGTTTGTCTTGGAGTTACTGATTGGAATGGAGGGCTGCTGGAACCCTGGCACCCACTTAACAACTGTCTCGCTTAGTAACAGAAACGCTGGGCTCAATTGTGCTTATAAATTGAGGAGAGCAAGTCCAGAACAAGCACCTCTGGGACAATCATGACCCGGAGGATGGAGAATCTCTACTGCAGGGGTGTCAAACTCAAGACCCGGGGGCCGAATCCGGCCCATGGGGTGCTTAGATCCGGCCCTGGAAACAGCAAAGAATTGTCCCGCAGGGCCTCTGCCAGCAAAAATGGAACTCAATTTTCATTGGCAAAGGGTTGCAGGAGGTCATTGCAGCAGAAAATGGAGCTCAGGAGGGCCGCGGGCAGCCCTGCCGAGCTCCGTTTCCGCTGGCAGAGGGTTGCAGGAAGCCGTAGGAGCTGAAAACAGAGCTCGGGAGCCCATTTTCGCTGGCAGAGTGCTAGGGCTGCCACAAGCACCTCCGACATGAATGATGTCGAGCTGGCCTCGTCCACCCTGGCCCCACCTATCCTGGTCCCCAAGGTCAAACACAACCCTGATGCACCCCTCAATTAAATCAAGCTTGACCAGGGATGGGATGCAAATTTTTTAACTATCGGTTGTCAACTCATAAAATATTTCTCTGGTGTTTTTTAGAATTGCCAACAGAAAGGGATGGGAGAGTAGTTAAGCACCTTGCAAACCGAAAGTGCATTCCATAAATAGTTTTCAAAGATAGTAACTAGGTGACCGAAGTTTCTGCCGGGCAAAATTCTAACTGGAGAACATGATTGATGACTCTTGGCTATGGATGTGTCTCATTGGAGAATATGAATTATGATACACCCAGGGGTTGGGGGGAGGGAAAGCCAGGGTCAAAGGTGACAATGAATTATGTGTTTCAGAGTCGGCTACACCCAGGTACTGCCAGCATGGTAACTCCCAATAAATCCTTTTGAAGTTTTGGAAGTTTGGCTTGAGACTCAGAATTTAAATGGGGGTAACTGCCGGAATCCTGACAACCCATTCTGTGGGTGTGGCTAGGTGGGCCTGGCCAGGTGATCATGTGACTGGGTGGGTGTGGTTTTTTTGTTTTTTGTTTGTCTAATGGGCCTTAGGAAAATCTCCTGGGAGCAAAATGGGGCATGGGGGGTGGTGTCATGCAGCAACCTCCTGCACACTCCATTTTGTAGACCACACCTAGAATACTGCATCCCGTTTTTGTCACCACATTATAAAAAAGATGTTGAGACTCTAGAAAAAGTACAGAGAAGAGCAACCAGGGTGCTTAGGGGACTGGAGGCTAAAACATACAACGAATGGTTGCAGGAACTGGGCCTGGCTAGTCTAGGGAAGAGAAGGACCAGGGGAGACAAGAGAGCAGCCTTTCAATATTTGAGGAGCTGCCACAGAGAGGAGGAAGGGGTCAAGCTATTTTCTAAAGCACCCGAAGGCCAGACAAGGAACAATGGATGGAAACTGAACAAGGAGAGATTCAACCTGGAAATAAGGACAAACTTTTTGACAGTGAGAACAATCAGCCAATGGAACAGACGTTGCCCTTGGAAGTTGTGGGAGCTTCATCACTGGAGATCTTCAAGAAGATTGGACTGTATGCAGGGGTATAAAATGTATTGTTTGAATATGGAAGCTTGCTCTTCTTGTACTCAATCCACCTGGGAAGGGACTTGAAGGCCCGATTGCAAATGCTTATTTTCTTTAATAAGCCTTTGAATTGTGAACCAGAAAAAAAAAGAAGAGATTGGACTGCCATTTGTCAGAAATGGTGTAGGATTTCCCGTTAGGGTGGGGGGTTGGACTAGATGACCTATGTCCCTTCCAACTCTAATTATCTGTACCTGTATCTTTCTTTTGCCTCCTGGGCCTCAAGGAAGACTCCTGGGCAAAGCAGTACAACAGTGAGGGAGGGAGGGATCAGCTGTGCCATGCGATTTAGATTAGCTAGAAAGCAAGAAATCTGTCGAATTTCTGCTTTCTACCTAATCTAAATCGTGCAGCACAGCTTATCTTTGGAAAACAGCTGATCGGTGGTGGAAAAATAGAAAATACCTTGATCTTCTGAGCGAACTGGTTCGCTCCCAGCCGATCTTCGGAGCTATCGGTTCACCCGAACTGGGCCAAACTGATAGAATCCCACCCCTGAGTTTGACCCCCTGCTCTACAGACTTAAAGCATCTGATATGTCAGCTTTGGAAGCCAAATTGAGACCAGATGCTCCCATGCTACCACATTTGAGCCTGGGAAAGTGGGAAGGGGGAATTTCTTGGAATATATCTAGTTAGACGTAATAACATTTTTTTTCTAATTCAAAGTCAGGTTGTTTTGCACATAAGTGAGAGGAAGTCTTAACTTGGGATGGATGGTGATTGGGCCATGTGATGTGAGGATGGGTGCAGGGGACGGATTTTGTAGTTTTTACTTATTGTAAGGAAGCCCAGAACTTTTATATTCAGTTACTGTCCAAATAAAAAAGAACCTTTGAGAAGATGTCTGTCTCGGAGTTATTGGATGGAATGGAGGGTTGCTAGAATGCTGACATGATGACAATTCCAAAAATGACTTCAAACCCTTAAGGACGGTGTCCACCATTCTATTCTAAATCATGCCACCCTGCCCTACTACTGTAGTATTTCTTCAATTGTGATTGCATTAATCTCAGGGTTGGGATTCAAAATTTTTAACAACCAGTTCTGTGGGTGTGGCTTAGCTGGTGGGCGTGGCTTGGTGGTCATGTGACTGGGTGGACATGGCTTGGAAGTCATGTAATTGGCTGGGTGTGGCCAACTCAATATCACTCACATCAAGGCAGGCATCTCCTCGGCTGGCCTCTCATGACTGTGGGGATGCTGCAACAATCATAAGTGTGAAAAATGGTCATAAGTCACTTTTCTCAGTGCCATTGTAACTTTAAATGGTCACTCGACACAAGCAAAGTACCAGCAAAGGCGGGGGAAAAAACTCCAGAGAAGTTCCTGAGCAGAAAATCTAGTCCTGCCAAGAATGTAATAAGGGTTAACGGAGAGGCAGTTTCTGTAAGCAACACCAGAATGTTTCCTTCCTGCCTTCCTTACAGGATTGGGCCATTAATTTCTTCTAACAACCGGTTCTCCAAACTGTTTAGAATATTAACAACCGGTTCTAGTGAATAGGTGCGAACTGGTGGAATCCCACCCCTGATTAATCTCCCTCAAGTCACAAAGACGTTGTCACTGTTTGGTGGCCCAAGACCTGAATGTCTTCTGGTTGACCAATGGCCAACTCCAGAATGGTTATGAGGGACTTACTCTTTCCTGGAAAACCCCTTGCAGAAAAAGTTCACAGAGTTTCTCAAAGAAAACCTTAGCTCCTTAGCTCATACTTCAGACATGTTGAGATTAGTGTTGCACACCATAACATACATTGTGCAAGGGCCACATGTGGCTCACAAGATGATTTTGGTGCTATTTTTCTTTCAGAGCAGAGACTCCACATGACTGGAGAATGAAACATACACACAAACACATCAGTGGTGGGATTCAAAATATTTTACAACCGGTTCTATGCACATGTCTTGGTGGACGTGGCAATGCAAGGATAATGCAAAATCTCCATTCCCTCCCCACTCCTGGGGGAAGGTTACTGCAAGATCCTGTTAAGGTAATAAATAAAGAAGTTTTCCTATGTATCTAGAAGTATATATATATATATATATATATATAGGCATTTCTTATCTTGCTATTGTGGAAAATATTTCTCTAACCTTTTGTAAAACTACCCTGCAATTAATTACATCTCTCTCATTTGAAGACACATGATTATCCCATCTAAATCAATCTGAATCCATCTGGTTTATGTTCCACCCCCTTGAGAATGGAACCTACTCCCTGGGACTCCCTGGGAATGTAACTCCCTACATCTGGAGCAATATACACTTTTTGAAGTATGCTGTTAACAGCTCTCTTAAATGGTCAGTTATGATCTATTAGCAAAACAATAGAAGGAATAATGAAAGATAAACAAGTGCCAGGAGGACATTTGTCTTTTTGCAGGAAAGATGTAAATCAAAGTTAGAGTGTTTTACGATGCAGTTACTCTACTTCTAAAAGAATCTTAAGGTATAAGAAGAGTTACTTTCGCCTATATGCTTTGTAACTTTCCTCGCATATCTGTGTGTATGCAAGGAGAGGTCTTACCCTTTTATTGATCAATAAAAGTTAGATTTTGTTCTCCAAAGCCTCTGCTTAAGTTCATTTTTGGCACATCGTGATCTTAAATTATAGCTATAGCCAAACCTTACAATCCCATTCCCTCCCCACCCTACTAACCTGCTTTCCAGCTCCGTTCTCCTGTGCAGGGCAACCAAAGGAGATCCAGCCAATCAGCTAGGACTCAATGGGAGGCAGAGAAGAGATGATGGCGGGGCCAGTCAGAGGATGTATTTGCTGGTTCTCCAAACTACTCAAAATTCCCACTACCGGTTCTCCAGAACTGGTCAGAACCTGCTGAATGCCATCTCTGAAACACACAGAAATGTACACCAGTCCTCAAGAATTATTTCTTAGGAGCCTGGAGGCTAAAACATATGAAGTATGGCTGCAGGAATTGGGTATGTCTAGTCCAACAAAAGAAGGATCAGGAGTGACATGATAGCAGTCTTCCAATATTTGAGGGACTGCTACAAAGAAGAGGGGATCAAGCTATTCTCCAACACACCAGAACGACAAGAAGCAATGGATGGAAACTAATCAAGGAGAGAAGCAACCTGGAACTAAGGAGGAATTTACTATCAGTGAGAACAATTAACCAGGGGAACAGTTTGCCACCAGAAGTTGTAGAGGCTTCATCTCTGGAGGCTTTTAAGAAAGGATTGGGCAACACTTGTCTGAAATAGTAAAGATTTTCTTGCCTGAGCAGGGGGTGGACTAGAAGACCTCCAAGGTCCCTTCCAACTCTGTTATTCTGTTAAATGACTGGTGGTGACCCACCTTGACCATGTTGAGGCACCCAAAACTTCCTTCGGTAAATCCTCCCTATCCAACTTCCTGGTCCTTCAGGAATCTTTCATCTCAATTTGCTTTCAAGCCATTTCCTATTTGGGACAGGAGCAGGAAGAGGTCCAAGCAATGTCTCTTGGATTGCCAAATGATACTCAGCTTGGAAAGGTCAACTAGATTTTTGATGCTGTCTCCATTGGGAGAGAATTGACTCATCAAAAGGTCTTAGCCTTTAATAGATTAACAGAGTTGGAAGTGACCTTATAGGTCATCTAGTCCAACCCCCAGCCCAAGCAGGCGGCAGTAATCCATTGCTGACAGATGGCAGTCCAGTTTCTTCTTGAAAGCCTTCAGTGATGCAGCTCCCACAACTTCTGAAGGCAACTTCTGTTCCATGGGTTGATGGCTCTCACGGTCAGGAAATTCCTCCTTATTTTTAAGTTGAATCTCTCCTTGATCAGTTTCCATCCATTATTCCTTGTCTGGTCTTCAGATGCCTTGGAAAATAGCTTGACCCCTTCCTTTCTGTGGCAGTCCCCTTCACTGAAGTGTGGAGACCATAACTTGGTCCTCAACACCAATAAGACCAAGAAGCTTATAGTGGACTGTAGAAGGAGCAGATCAGACATCCAGCTCTTGGAGACCGAGTGGAGCAAGTGGCCAGTTTTAAGTTTCTGGGTGTTACCATAAAAGAGGACTTGACCTGGGGTGCCCACATTGCAGCCCTGGTCAAAAGGACCCAGCAAAGATTATACTCCCTGAGACTTCTCAGAATACAACAACTGAATGGAAAACTGCTGGTGACCTTCTATCGTTGTACCATAGAGAGCATCTTAACTCACTGCACCTGTGTAGGGTTTGCCAATTGCACAGGGGCAGATAGGAAAGCACTCCAGAGGGTTAACGTCATTGCCCAGAGGATCATGGATTGCCCTCTCCCCTCTTTGGAAGAGCTTTATAGCTCCTGCTGCCTTAAGAAAGTTCAAAACATTCTCAAAAGATCCATCTCATCCTGGGCATGCCTTTATTTGAACTGCTACCATCTGCCAGACGGTACAGGATAATAAAAACAAGGACAAATAAGCTGAAAAACAGCTTCTATCCCAGGGCAGTCACTCTTTTGAATTCTGCTGTATAGTGGTGTGGTGCCCGGGGTTTCCGGTTCAATGTGTGAAGGATGAAGGATGTTTGTTTAGGTTAGGTTGTTAACCTAACCTAACCTAAACTAAATTAAACTAAACTAAACTAAAGAGCAGAAGCCAACAGCACCCAACACAGGTGTGTTTCAGATGAGGCATTGGAAATGGGACTTTTGATTTTCACGACTTGGGGAGAGGAACTTCCAAAGAGTTCAAAAAAAAAGCAAAAAAAAAATTTTCAGGGAAGAAGACAAGTGCAATAAAAACATCAAGAAAGAAGGTTTGGTTTCATCTGGTTGTTTCCCTAGAAGAAGCCATAAATAACTCATCAACCAATGAATTCTGGAATGCGCCCTGCAGGTGTTGCTGGACGAGTTGCATCTTGCAGTGATGCTGGGACAAAACATCACAACTTCTTTGGCAAAAGGGTGCAGCCGTTGCATCGGGACGATTGCGCACACAGGGGGGGGGCGGGGTGGGTGGGATGGGAGGACGGGACAGAACACGAGGACTTGTGGCTGCATTCACGCACATTCACATGGCTACATTCACAGTCAGCCAAAAAAGCCAATCCAATCCTAAACTGCATTCACAGAGATGCAATCTGCATTCACTAAGCTGCAATCAAGATCAAGGGAGCTACTCCTACGACTCTATAAAGGCTTGTGTGAGGCCACACCTAGAGTACTGCATCCAGTTTTGGTCACCACACTATAAAAAAGATGTTGAGACTCTAGAAAAAGTAGAGAGAAGAGCAACCAGGATGATTAGGGGACGGGAGACTAATAGATATGAAGAACGGTTGCAGGAACTGGGCATGGCTAGTCTGGAGAAAAGAAGGACTAGGGGGTACAGGATAGCAGTCTTCCACTATTTGAGGGGCTGGCCCAGAGAGGAGGGGGTTCAAACTGTTTTCCAAAGCACCTGAAGGCCAGACAAAGAATAATGGATGGAAACTGAACAAGGAAAGATTCAACCTGGAAATAAGAAGAAACTTTCTGACAGTGAGAACCATCAACCCATGGAACAGAGGTTGCCTTCAGAAGTTATGGGAGCTTCATCACTGGAGGCTTTCAAGAAAAGACTGGATTGCCATCTGTCAGTATTGGTATAGGGTCTCCTGCTTGGGTGAGGGGGTTAGACTAGATGACCTACAAGACCCCTTCCAACTCTGATTATAAAGTCAATTGTTCAATTGCCCCACAGCCAGTTGACCGGTGGTGAGTTGACGATTGCGAGCTGACCCGTTCTGACCCCGGACTAACCCAGTTCTTCCCTCGCAGAGGGTTTGACCTTGTGGGAAAATGCTGGAGGACGGTTGGTGTGGAGGTTGGTTCATTATTTTATGGCTTGTCCCTGGGTGGATTTGGTTAGTGAGGAGATTGAGCAAACCCTGGGCTCAGATTGTGGTGCTGTACGATTTGGACACAGTAGAAGAACATGTTTGGTTGTCATAGTCATGCAGATGTTACGTGATGTTGCTCCGCCAAGTGATTAAGCTGCTTGAGAGTTGCACTTGTGCAAACTCTTGATGTGTTCTTGTGGTTTCACTGGCAAGGGATTTCCTTTCAAGGAAACGAATTGTTCCCAGAGCCGAAATGCCCTCTCCCACGTCCCACTACACACGTATGCAGAAACACAACGTCTTTCTTTGCACGCAGCTCCTCCCCTGTTGAGAGAAGGGATATCTTCTCTCTCTTGAGCCCTCCCAAGGGAGAAAGTAACAAGTGTGACGGAGAGATAAACCAGCCCCTATCGATCACAAAAGACTTAGTAGCCCCAGAAGAAGAAGAAGAAAAAAAAAACAGGAGTCGCCCAGAACACAGTGTGAGGACTGCAGCAGCCACTATGAAGAGCAAGCAGGCAAAAGACTAGCAAAGCACCTCCATGAACACCAACAGGGATGGGCTTCAAAAAGTTTAGCAACCGGTTCTCTGCTTGGTTGCTGGGTGGGCGTGGCCATGGTGGGTGTGGCCTATTTGGCCTCCTGCACCACAGCGTGTGAGGGGGGAGATTTTCTCTCTCTCCCCAGGCTCCGGAGGCTTTCCTCAAGCTTCTGGGAGGGCAAAAAGGTCTCCTCAGGCTCCGGAGGTCTCTGGAGGCTGGAAATGAGCCCATTTTCGGCCTTCCTGAACTTCTGGGAAGCCTGTTTTTCTCCCTCCCAGGCTCCGGAGGCTTTCCTCAAGCCTCTGGGAGGGCAAAAAGGGCCTCCCCAGGCTCCAGAGGCCCTCTGGAGGCCAGAAATGGGTCTGTTTCCGGCCATCCCAAAATGGCCTCTGGAGGCCATTTCCAACTTTTCTGAACTTCTGGGAGGAAATGGGCCCATTTCCAATCTTCCCAAAATGGCCCCTGGAGGCCATTTCCAGTTTTCCTGAACTTCTGGGAGGCCCGTTTTTCTTCTTCCCGGGCTCCAGAGGGTTTCCTCAAGCCTCTGGGAGAACAAAAATGGCCTCCTCAGGCTCCGGAGGCTCCCTGGAGGTTGGAAATGCGCCCACTTCCAGCCTTCCTGAACGCCCAAGAGGCCTGTTTTTCTCCTTCCGGGGCTCCAAAGGTTTTCCTCGAGCCTCCGGGTGGGTGAAAATGGCTTCCCCAGGCTCCAGAGACCCTCTGGAGGCCAGAAACAGGCCTATTTCCGGCCTTCTGGAGCCTCTGGGAGGCCTGTTGTTTGCTCTCCCCGAGCCTCCATGTGGGCCCTGCACTTACCTGGGATCCAAAATGGGCCACGTGGATACTCCTGGGAGGAGAGGGGTGGGTTGGGGGGCAGGCAGCCAGGAATGGGATTTGTCAATTTCCCAAACCGGCCATAAAATTAGCTACCGGTTTGAGTTTTATTTGATTTATATACCACCCCCTCTCCCAAATTGGGACTCGGGGCAGTGCACAGCCCAACTAAAAACAATACAATACCAGATATAAAATTTAAAAACAGATTAAAAATGGATTAAATCTAAGGCTGAGAAATTAAGACAACAATAAAATAATAAAAACAGAGTAAAAAATAACAAGTTTAAAACCTTCCAATATTACTAAGCCAGACCGGCTTGTTGGAAAAGAGTTACAGATTCACCCAAACCTGGTAGAACCAATAGCAAGCAGCCTACCCCTGAATGCCAACTAGCCGGCAGAAGACACGATGAAAGCTCTTTAATTTCACAACAAATGGATAGACCTAACCATAGCTTCCACTAGAAAACTGTGAGTATTCTAGACCTTCCCAAAGGTGCTGGACTTTCTTGGACATTTTCTTTGAAGACGTTCTAAAAGGATGCTGCCAATGACCAGCTGTCTGCAAGGAGTATAAATCCTTCCATTCCCCACTATCCTGTCAGAGCTGAAGAAGCTTCTTGGATGAGAAGCGAAACGTTTTCAAAGAAAAACAAACAAACCAAGAAAGTCCAGTTGCATCCTGAAAAAAGCACCTTTGGGACAACCCTGACCTGGATGATGGAGAATCTCTACAGACCTTCAGCTATACAATTTGGGATGAACCCCCTTTGAATGGTGTGGTAGTAGGTATGGATTTCCAGAGGAAAAAATTGCAGACTACAGGAACCAGGAGCACTACTCAGGTGACCCTGAAAATACAGATAAACCTCCAAGTGGCCTCAACGATCCTCTAAAAGGATGCAAATGACCAGCTGTCTGCAAGGAGCATAAATCCTTCCATTCCCCACTATCCAGTCAGAGCTGAAAAAGCTTCTCAGATGAGAAGTGAAATGTCTTCAAAAAAACCCAAGAAAGTCCAGTTGCCTCCTGAAAAATGCACCTTTGGGACAACCATGACCTGAAGGACTGAAAATCTCTACAGACTTTTATCCTAAACCTTGTTTAGTTTTTGACTTAATACCCCAGATGTTCGGCTCTGAATCTCTGTTCCGGTTAACCACATCGGGAAACTGCTAGGCAGGGAGGGAAGAGGCATCAAGCAGGGAACTAGCCTTGAGTTGTTCTGTAGCCACAAGAGACTTGGATCTGATCACCTCTTCAGTTCTATGGGACCTTATCTGGTAGTTCTCAAGAGAAGGCAAACCGTCTGGGAGATTCCTGTACTATAGGTAAGACAAAAATAAAGTAGCTGGTCTGAACCTTTCATTAATGGGTCTGGTTATTACGTGCCTGACAATCCAGTCCAGAACAAGAAACATCCTTCTCTAGGTGAGGGTTTGAACCAGGTGATAAACACGTCACAATTTATCCCTCAAAACATCTCTCTGGTTATGCTGGTTTCTAGATTACTTCTTGCCTCACGTCTTGTGAAACTTTTTTTCCAGTCCTTAGCTCATCCAATTCCTGGAAAACTCGATGAGCCATTGCAGATTGTTTTTGCATTTCTTTTCCCCTCCAGCACTTAAATACCTGGTCCTGAAAGTGGGAACCCACATTACGTATCTGATATTAACACAGTTGAGGAAGTCCAGAAATATTTCACAAGAAGCGTTCTCCACTCTTCTACTCGTTGCAGAATACCTTATGCCACCAGACTTGAAATTCTAGACCTAGAAAACCTAGAACTACACCACCTTCGGTCCAATCTAAGTATAGTATATAAAATCATACATTGCAATGTCCTACCTGTCAATGAATACTTCAGCTTCAACCACAACAATACAAGAGCACACAATAGATACAAACTCAAGGTAAACCGCACCAAACTTGATTGCAGGAAATACGACTTCAGCCACAGAATGGTCAATGTCTGGAATACTCTACCTGACTCTGTGGTTTCTTCCCCAAACCCCAAAAACTTTAACCATAGACTGTCTACTATTGACCTCACCCCTTTCCTAAGAGGTCTGTAGGGGGCGTGCATAAGCGCAGCAACGTGCCTACCGCCCCTGTCCTATTGTTTCTTTTATATTTTATTTTTCTTATATGTATCCATGTATTCATAACTATGTTTTACTTATACCTATTATCTTGTAAGCAATTGACAAATAAATAAATAAAAAATCCATTGGTAGTAGTGTAAAAAGCCTCACATTTTAAAATGGTGGTTTCTCCAAGCTTTTCCTATCCATTAGCATATGGCTTGATGTTTGTGGCCTTGTAGCTGAGCGCAGGCTTCAAAACAAACTCTTTACCTGTGTCTATTTCTTGGGAGATGTTCTAGGTTAACTTCTGTTGCGGTAGTGACTTACGGTAGCTACCAAGCATCTCAGAACCTTAAAGGTCATTGGGGAAAAGGAACATGGACCTTCATCTGCTTATATTTCTGAAAAACACATGAGATTAATGTTGTAAGACTTGGAAGCCTGGAAGTCAGACAAACCAGCCATCAACGGGCACATCGAGATAAAACAACATCTACATACCATTCAAAACATAGAACATAAAATAATGGACTTGGAAAGGAACTCGGAGGTCTTCTACTCCAAGTCTATTATTTTATGTTCTATGTTTTGGATGGTATGTAAATGTTGTTTTATCTCTATGTGCCCGTTGATGGCTGGTTTGTCTGATTGCCAGACTTTCAGATCCTTTCCATCAGCACATGGCTTGATGTTTGTGGCCTTGTAGCTGAGCACAGGCTTCAAAACAAACTCTTTACCTGTATCTATTTCTTGGGAGATGTCCTAGAAGATTACACTCTGTTCTTGGGGTAGTGACTTACGGTTGTTACCAAGCATCTCAGAACCTTAAAGGTCATTGGGGAAAAGGAACATGGACCTTGATGTGCTTATATTTCTGAAAAACACATGAGATTAATGTTGTAAGACTTGGAAGCCTGGAAGTCAGACAAACCACCCATCAACGGGCACATAGAGATAAAACAACATCTACATACCATTCAAAACATAGAACATAAAATAATAGACTTGGAAAGGAACTTGGAGGTTTTCTAGTCCAGCTTGAGCACTTGTTACTTCAAACAGTCACTAAGCGAATGATTGTAAGTCGAGGACGTCCTGTACTGCCCATCATTTGCATCTTTTTTTTTTAAAAAAAAATTAATTACACAAGAAACAGTTAAAAACAATGAACGTAGTGAAGTCGACTTGACATAACATTTGGTCAGTATCTCATAAATATATATTTCCCTATATACAATTGTTCAAATATATACATACAGTATATGCATTTGTTCGCTCATATATTACATTTTCCAGAAACATTGGTCCTAATTTCATCTCATACCCTCAATACCTTCTCAGCAATTCTTTTCCCAACTTAAAACTTTCCTTTCTGCTCCCACCAGTGATAAAACCTATTCCAAATTATGTAATATGCCGACTCATCTTTATTTTTCATCTCTAAGGTTAGTTTATCCATTTCAGCGCATAGTAAAATGTTGTTTATTACTTGGTCTTCACTCAGTATATCTGTCTCTTTCCAGTTCTGGGCAAATGCTATCTTTGCTGCAGTAATAATATGTATAATCAAATATAACTCATCCCTATTGTATTTTTTTGACATGATTCCTAATAAAAAGCATTCTGGTACGTGATCTAATTTCAAACCTAACATTTCCTCCAACCCCATTGGTGGGAATCAAATTTTTTTGCTACTGGTTCTGTGGGCATAGCTTGGTGGGCGTGGCAGGGGAAGGATACTGTAAAATCTCCAGTCAGATATGGTTCTTGCCGGTTCTCTGAACTACTCAAAATTTCCACGACCGGTTCTTCAGAATCTGTCAGAACCTGCTGAATGACACCTCTGCTCCAATCACTTCCCCGTCCTGAGCCAAAACTCTTGCACTTTTTTGCAGCTCCACCACGCATGATAATACGTTCCCAATTCCATTGAGTATTTCCAACAATTTGGAGACTGGCTATTATACATCTTAGCCAGTCTGGCTGGTGGATGATGCCATTGATAAAACATTTTAAGTAAATTTTCTTTATATGCAGTGACCATGGTGATCTTTTTATTCCTTTTCCATATTGTTGTCATTGATCCAAATTAATACTATACCCAAAATATCTAGCCCATACCACCATCATTTCCTTTACCTGTTCTTCCTCTAATAGAAATTTGTAAATTTGCCCTATTAATTTATCCTCTGGTCCTAATAAAATTTTGTCTAAGACTGTTCCTTGCATGTTAATTCCCCATTCTTTTTTTATCCTTTTTATACTTTGCTTGTATCTGTCATGCCTCTGTTGGAGACTGACTTTGAGGGAGAGGAGGAACAGCCAACAGAGAGTGGACGTGTGGCTCCGAAGGTTGTGGAGGAGGCTGGGGAAGGGCAGAGGCCGGCTGGGCAGTCAGAGGAGGACCCAGGCCCATCTCCTCTCCATCCTAGGGCATGCAGGGAGGAGAGAATAAGGGAGAGAGATGGTCTACAGGGTAGGAAAGGGCCTTGATCCTCTTCATCGACTGCAGTTGTGAGAACTGGTTAAAAGGACGGACATGCATATGGGCCAGTGCTGGAAAAAAAGCATGGAAATATCTCTTGTCTGTCATTCCTGTCTGAGTTTGGTGTCCTTCCCAGTGTGTGTTCTGATATCTGTGGACGTCTTCAAGCCCTTATCTTGCCTGTTCCCTTAATTGTTCAGTGTGGTTTGTGTTGTTTTTACTCTTTATAATTTATAAGCATTTTTAGTTTAAACGGCACTTCCTCCTTTTTGTAACTGTTTGTGGGGGTGTTTTTTGTCTCCAGTCAAGGATATTTGGAGCTTTGAAGCAAAGTGAAGGAATAAAAGGGGCTTCACCTGTTTTTGTGACTGTGTTTATTTTGTATCCCACCCTGGGTCATCACAGCATCTGTAGGTATTCCCACCACTCTAAATCCATCCCAAGTTGCTTTAGGTCCTGTCTAGTTTTTAACTCTCCATCTCCGTTTAAGGCATCTTTATAAGTACATCATTTGCATCTTGATGACATCAAGGGGCAGGTCCCAACTCTTCTTTCTTCCCTTCCCGCTCACGCACCCATCATGGCAAGGCTGATTCCTTCCCCCAATCAATTAATAAAGATTGTATTAGCTAAATCCCTGAAGGGATTCAGTGTTTACTGATTTGCAAGTTGTGACTCACTTCCCTTACATCAGTTTCTTAAGTGTCTGCTGAGCCATTTTCCTGGAGAAAAGAGGCAGGGAACTGGGTGGCTGGGTGGACCATTCAGGGCAGAACGAGTCAGATCAAGTAACCTCACATGGATTAAAGTAAATTGAATTTCCCAGCATCAAAAAACGCTGTGAAGTCATGGCTCAGAATTGACAGAACCCATTCCTTCCATCTCTTAATCTCGTGTGTTCTTTCTCTCGGGTGGGTGTGATTTTGGCAGGATGAGGTGTTGGGAAAAGTTGCAACTTGTTGCAAAAAGGGTCCTTCTGAGGGCACCATTGGAAGCAGAAGTGGCCTCCGCCCCTCTTAGCTGCATTTTTGCCAAGGTGGAGGCCCATCCAGTATTCAAGTGCTGGCAGATGAATTGCTTCCATGGACTGTGTCCAAGATATAGATGGAATTAAGTGTTCCTCCTGAGGTGGCTTCTCTTCTTGTTGTTGAAAGCATGTGCTGCTGATCTCCAAAGCACCAGAGGGCAAGACAAGAATCAATGGTTGGAGATTAATCAAAGAAAGAAGCAGTCTGGAATTAAGGAGGAACTTCCTAACAGTGATGACAACTAATCAATGGAAGAGTTTGCCACCAGAAGTTGTGGGTGCTCCACTGCTCCATCATTGGAGGGTCATAAGAAGAGATTGGACATTCGTCTGAAATTGTACAGGGTTTCCTGCTTGAGCAGGGGGTTGGACTAGAAGACCTCCAAGATCCCTTCCAGATTCTATTCTATTCTATTCTATTCTATTCATCCATCTCTCTGTGTCTGTCTCTCTATCTCCGTCTCGGTTTTTGTCTGTCTCTCTGTGTCTGTTTCTCTGTCTCTGTCTCTCTCTATATTATATCTATATTATGGGGTACCTCAGGGGTCTGTGCTCTCGCCCCTGCTGTTCAACATTTATGCAAAGCCGCTGGGTGAGATCATCTGTGGTGTTGGGGTAGAGTTCCATCAGTACGCTGATGACACTCAGCTGTACATTTCTACCCCAGGCCACCCCGACGAAGCTGTGGAAGTGATGACCCGGTGCCTGGAGGCTGTGCAGGGTTGGATGGGGCGAAACAGGCTTTGGCTCAACCCAGCCAAAACCGAGTGGCTGTGCTTTCCGGCACCCCAATATAATCAGTTAACTCTATCACTGGCTGTGGGGGGGGGGGGAATTCTTGCCCCCATGGAGAGGGCGCGCAATCTGGATGTCCTCTTGGATGTACGGCTGTTGTTAGAAGAACATAGAGCGGCCATCACCAGGGAAGCTTTTTGTCAGGTCCGTAGGATCTACCAGTTGCGGCCCTTTCTGGATCAGGGTGCACTTCGCACAGTCACATCCGCCCTTGTCATATCCCGTCTAGACTATTGCAATGCTCTCTACATGGGGGTCCCTTTGAAGAGCATCCGGAGGCTCCAGCAGATGCAGAATGCGGCCGCGCGGGTGGCTTTGGGGGCTCCTCGGAGCTCCCACGTTATACCACTCCTGCGCGAGGTGCATTGGCTCCCGGTGGCCTTCCGGGTGTGATTCAAGGTGCTAGTGGTCATCTTTAAAGTGCTCCATGGCTTGGAACCTGGGTACTTACGGGATCGCCTACTGCCACCATCAGCCTCCCGTCGGCCAGTGCGCTCCTATAGAGCGGGCCTCCTCGGGGTACCACCGGCTGGACGGTGCCAGCTGGCGACCCCGAGGGTGCGGGCCTTCTCTGTGGGAGCACCCTCCCTCTGGAACGAATTACCCCCGGAGATGAGGACCATCCCTGAGCTATTAGCCTTCCGGTGCACGCTGAAGACCCACCTATTCCATCAAGCCGGTCTGGCCTAGAGTTATTGGTAGGGTTTTTAATTGATTTTAACTGGTTTTAACTTTTTAACTTCACAGTTTGTTTTATCCTCAGCCACTCATTTAATCTTTTTAATTGTATTTTAAATATTGTATTGTATTGTATTTTATTTGGCTGTAAACCGCCCTGAATCCCGTTGGGAGATGGGAGCGGTGTATAAAATTTGAAAATAAATAAATAAATAAATATCTATATCTACCTATCTCTATCTATCTATCATCCATCCATCTATCTATCTATCTATCTATCTATCTATCTATCTATCTATCTATCTATCTATCTATCTATCGAACACACACACATATAATCAGAGAGTGAGAGATAATAGACATAGGGTAGGTATTTAGATAGATTATAGAGTATCTATAATCTCCTACATTATTTATTATCTATCTATTATCTACCATATATCTACCTATCATCTAGTTAATCAGAGGGCAGGATAAGAAGTGATGGGTGGAAGTTCCTCAGAGGGAGATCCAATATAGAACGAGGAATTTCCTGACAGTAACAACAATTAATGAATGGAACAGTTGGTCTCCCAGAGTTGTGGGTGCTCCATCACTGGAGGTTTTCAAAAATAGACTGGATAGCCATTTGACTAGGATAGTGGGAGGACTCATTAGAAGACCTCCAAGATCACTTTCTCAACCCCACCAACAACAAAAACCAAGGAACCCTACTTGATGTTGGGCCGACTTGACTTAAGGGATGGGAAATCCACAGAGAACTCTCTGAGATGACCTTTGATGGATGAGAAGACGTCAACCTTTCTTCTCTTCTCTTGGAATATCTGGGCTTGACCGTTTCAGCTGACTGATGATCCTTCCAAACACTCGAGGTCACCGACCTTTGTGGGTGTCATCATGATGTTCCTGTTTTGGCCATACCCTGATTGAAACACTACCCTCAGGGAACGCCAGAAACTTGTCTTGAATGATGGATTCAAGAAGTCCTCTTCGCTTCACTGCCTGGTATATCTTGGAATCTGTCTTAATACCGTTGTGCAAACACATACTATAAATCTATGTCGCTTGCAAAGAGAAGCAATGGTTCCACCCTTGAAGGCCTGGCTGTTAACTCATTCCATCCTGCACTACACAATAATATTTCCACGCGTGAGGTTTTATTTCAGGTCTTGAGAGAGTTTGTGTGGTCCAAAAAGTGTTTCTTAGAAGCAAAGAAATCTGAAGTCAAGTCCACTCTCTGACAGGGATGTTACAGTATTTGTGGAACTTTGGGCTGGACACCCTGTTTTTGGGCAAGATTCCTGTCTCATCAGGCCCGCATACAGGGGTGGGCTTCAAAAGTTTTAGCAACCGGTTCTCCGCCCGGTTCCTGGGTGGGCGTGGCCATGGTGGGTGTGATCTAGTTGGCCTCCTGCACCATGGCGGAGGAGTGTTTACACCCTCCCCAGGCTCTGGAGTCTTTCCTTGAGCTTCTGGGAGGGCAAAGATGGCTTCCCTGGGCTCCAGAGGCCCTCTGCAGGCTGGAAACGGGCCCATTTCTGGCCTTCCGGAGTCTCTGGAGGCCCATTTTTTGCCCTTCCCAAGCCTCCATGTGGGCCCTGTACTTACCTGGGATCCAAAACGGGCTGCGTGGAGACTCTTGGGAGGGGTGGGCTGGGGTGGGCAAGGCCAGCCAGAGGTGGGATTTGCTGGTTTGATGAACCGGCCATTAAAAATGATAAAATTAGTGTCCGGTTTGCCCGAACTGGGGAGAACTGGTAGCAGCCCACTCCTGCTTCCATAGTCAGTGGGATGATGTTGAGAACACTGGGATTAAGAGTTTCCAGTTTAAGTAGCAGCTCTATGTAGCAATTATTCGCTGTTGGGTGTGAAGAGACCTGGGTTCAAGTCCCCACAGCCTCTTTTTAGCCTTATCACCAGGGTTGTTCTAAGGAAAAAAACAGAAGGAAGGAGTTTGTGGGCATTGCCTTGAGCTGAAGAAAAGTGGAAATGGAAAAGAAAGAAAGAGAGAGAGAGAGAGAGAAAGAAAGAAAGAAAGAAAGAAAGAAAGAAAGAAAGAAAGAAAGAAAGAAAGAAAGAAAGAAAGAAAGAAAGAAAGAAAGAAAGAAGGAAAGAAAAAAGGGAGGAAGGAGATGGGAATGAGAGAAGGAAGAAAGAAAGAAAAAGGGAAGAGAAGAGAAAGAAGAAGGGAAGGAAAAAGGAAGGAAGGAGATGGGAATGAGAGAAGGAAGGAAGGAAGAAAAAGGAAAGAGAAGGAAGGAAAAGGAAAGGAGAAAGAAAGAGAGAGAAAGGAAGGAAGAATGGAAGGGAAGAGGAGGAGGGGGGGAAAGAAGGAAAGAAAGAAAGATAGAAAGGGGAGGAAAGAAGGAAAGAAGAAAGAAAAAGAAGGGAAGGGAAAGGAAAGGAAGGGAAAAGAAAGAAAGAAGGAAGGAAGGAAGGAAGGAAGGAAGGAAGGAAGGAAGGAAGGAAGGAAGGAAGGAAAGAAGATTATGGGAATCAGAGAAGGAAGGAAGGAAGGAATGGGATAGGAAGGAAGAAGGTAAGGAGAGAGAGAGGAGAAAGAAGGGAAGGAAAAAAGAAAGAAAGAAAGAAAAAAAGAAGATGGAAAGAAGAAGGGAAGGAGAAAAGGAGAGAAAAGAAAGAGAAGAAGGAAAGGAAAGGCCAAAGAAAGAACACAAGAAAGGAAGGAAGGAAAGAAAGAAGGAAGGGGAGGAACAAGAAAGAAAAGGAATAGAAGAGGAGGAGGAGGAAGAGAAAAAGAAGAAAGAAAGAAAGAAAGAAAGAAAGAAAGAAAGAAAGAAAGAAAGAAAGAAAGAAAGAAAGAAAGAAAGAGAATGATTTAGCTATGAGGAATTTTCACAGTCAAGCTAACAAACACCTGAGTGTAAAGGAAGAAACTCAGAAGGAAATCATGATGCAACTGAATTCCCATAAACCAACGAACCAATGAACCAACCAACCAACCAACCAACCAACCAACCAACCAACCAACCAACCAACCAACCAACCAACCAACCTAACAAACAAACAAACAATGAACACGCAAAGCCAAGAACGCCATAGTTGGATTTTCCCTCCCTTCTCTTCAAGATTTCCCACTGTGGGAACCCTCGGATGAGCAGCCATCCTTTCCAGCAGCAAATCCAGGCTGCTCTCCCCACCCCCAATAGACAGTCATCTTGGCAGCCACCCTCAAACCATCATTCATCTCCCAAAGCCCCGCTCCTCCTCCCTGCCAGGCTAGGAGAAGGGAGTTCAATGCTAGCTTGTTTCCATCACACGTCCAGGACGGAGGAAGCTGTTCTTCCTGGTTCAACCAGGGTGTTTCCCAATAAACGGTCTTATTCCTAACCATTCTGAGCACCTCCCACATTCTCCCTTCGTTCCTTGGGGAAGGAGAGCAAATCAAGTCATTTTGGGAGGATTAACTACGGTTTTCTCAAAGAGAGGTGGTTCAGCTGGACAGCCTGGGAGAGCCCCACCTTTGCTTCTCTGCAGCCCTTGGAAGGAGGAAGTCTCCCACCCCTTGCAGGCACCTTCTGCCAAGCTTGAATGCCAGGAGAGGAACATTCATGGGCCTGAGAGCAATGCCACCAGGAAGTGGCCTTTGGCAAAGATTGGGCTCTGTTATGCGTGCAAGATTCCACCCTCCCAATCAATGCAGAGCGCCTGATGTTGATGCAGGCATGACTGGAAAGTTTTCTTATCATTTTGACGTAGGTAAAATCTCCACCAGCAGCTTCATTCCGGATTGGGAACAGACAAGAATCCAAGTTTCTTTTCTTTTCTTTTCTTTTCTTTTCTTTTCTTTTCTTTTCTTTCTTTCTCTCTTTCGTTCTCTCTCTCCTTCCTTCCTTTTTTCCCCTTCCTCCTCCCCTCTCCTTTTCCTTCCTTCCTCTCTTCTTTTTCTTCCTCCCTCCCTCCTTCTCCTTCTTTCCTTCCTCCTTCCTTCCTTCCTTCATCCCTCCCTTCCTTCTTTTTTCTTCCTCTGTCCCTTCCTCTCCTTCCTTCCTCCCTCCCTTCTTCCTCCCTTCTTTTTTCCTTCCTCCTCTGTCTCTTTCTTCTTTTCCTCCCTCCCTCCCTTCTTTTTTCTTCCTCCCTCTCCTCCCTCCCTCCTCCCTCCTTTCATTCTTTTTTCTTCCTCCCTCCCTCCCTCTCCTTCCTTCCCCCTTCCTCCCTCTCCTTCCTTCTTCCCTCTCCTTCCTTCCTTCCTTCCTTCCTTCCTTCCTCCCTCCCTCCCTCCCTCCCTCCCTCCCTCCTTTCATTCTTTTTTCTTCCTCCCTCCCTTTCCTTTCTTCCCCCTTCCTCCCTCTCCTTCCTTCTTCCCTTCCTTCCTTCCTTCCTTCCTTCCTTCCTCCCTCCCTCCCTCCCTCCTCCCTCCTTTCATTCTTTTTTCTTCCTCCCTCCCTCCCTCTCCTTCCTTCCCCCTTCCTCCCTCTCCTCCCTCTCCTTCCTTCCTTCCTTCCTTCCTTCCTTCCTTCCTTCCTTCCTTCCTTCCTTCCTTCATCCACATGATTATGGGGGTGCTGCAAAGGTTGGAATTGTGAAAAATTCTTCAGGGGAAGGACATTTCCTTTGTCAAAGATTAAGCATACAAATTTCCCAGAAAACTTTTGCCCACTGTCACTTCTTCAGCCCACAGAAATAGTACTAGCACTAGCACTTAGATTTATATACCACTTCACAGTGCTTTCTAGGCTTCTCTAAGCAGTTTACAGAGTCAGCCTCTTGCCCCCAACAATCTGGGTCCTCACTTTGGTGACCTTGGAAGGACAGAAGGCTGAATCCACCTTGAGCCTGGTGAGATTCGAACTGCCAAATTGCAGGCAGCCGGCAGTCAGCAGAAGGAGCCTGCAGTACTGCACTCTAACCATTGCACACCATCATGTTTCAAGAAAAGCAGGAAGGAAAGGAAGGAAGGAAGGAAGGAAGGAAGGAAGGAAGGAAGGAAAATATGGATGGATGGAAGGAAATATGAAAGGAGGTTGGAAGGGAGGAAGAGAGGAAGAAAGGAAGAGCAATAGCACTTAGACTTATATATTGCTTATCAGTGCTTTACAGCCTCTTGCCCCCAACAATTTTGCGTCCTCATTTTACCAACCTCAGAAGGACAGAAGTCTGAGCCAACCTTGAGCCTGCTGAGATTCGAACTGCCAAATTGCAGCCGGAAGTCAGCAGAAGTAGCCATGCAAGTCCTGCAACTCTAACCATTGTGCCACCACACAGAGTTCCTTTAGTGACCATTGAAAGTTACAATGGCACGGAACTATGAGACTTATGCCTTCCTTTCATGTCTTCGTTCTGCAATTCTACTAGGAACAAAGGGAAGCGGAGTGGCCAGAAGAGGATGATCTTGGAGATAAAGGATCTTGGAATACTCATCTCAAATGACCTAAGTGCTAGAGCCCACTGTAACTACATAACCAAAAAGGCATTAAGAGTTGTTAACCTAATCCTATGTAGCTTTTTCTCTGGTAATATCACACTAATAACTAGAGCATACAAAACATTTGCTAGACCAATACTCGAATATAGTTCATCAGTCTGGAACCCACATTATGTATCTGATATTAACACAGTTGAGAAAGTCTAGAAATATTTCACAAGAAGAGTTCTCCACTCCTCTACTCATTGCAGAATACCTTATGCCACCAGACTCGAAATTCTAGACCTAGAAAACCTTGAACTACGCCATCTTCGGTCCGATCTAAGTATAGTATATAAAATCATACATTGCAATGTCCTACCTGTCAATGAATAATTCAGCTTCAACCATAACAACACAACACAAGAGCAAACAATAGTTACAAACTCAAGGTTAATTGCACCAGATTAACAACAGAGTGGTCAATGTCTGGAATACTCTACCTGACTCTGTGGTTTCTTTCCTGAACCCCAAAAACTTTAACCTTAGACTGTCTACTATTGACCTTCCCCCTTTCCTAAGAGGTCTGTAAGGGGTGTGCATAAGCGCACCAACGTGCCTACCGTCCCTGTCCTATTGTTTCTTTTATATTTTATTTTTCTTATATGTATCCATGTATTCATAACTATGTTTTACTTATACCTATTATCTTGTAAGCAATTGACAAATAAAATAAATAAATAAAATAAATAAATGATGGGTAGTGGGGGGGGGGAAATCTGTTCTCTATTTTTATTTTTTTGGGGAGGGGGTCTGCTCCCAAAGCCAACTTGAAGTCAACTTGCTCAGGCCAATTTTTGTGTGTGTGTGTGTGTAGCAGATGGGAGTGGCTCCCATATGGAGATTTGGGGGTGGGGGGAGAGAAAAGAAGCTAACTTGGGAATAAATGCATTGTTTCAGAAGACGCGCCCGGGACTAAGGCAGGTTTGAGAATTCTTTCAAAGCAAGAACGGAATTGCACAACGAAGGGTGGAGAGCGAAGGGGATTTCCAGCTGCCAGGACCCGCATAGGTGGGGTTGATCTGGCCTCTGGCAGGTGTGGAAAACTGTGGGTGGCTTCGCCGGATGGGCTCCATACAATGGTGGGATTCAGAAAATCTTACTGCTGGTTCTGTGGGCATGGCTTGGTGGGCGTGGCCGGGGAAGGTTAATGCAAAATCTCCATTCCCTCTCCACCCCACTAACCTGCTTTGCAGCTCCATTCTCCTGGGCAGGACAACCAAAGGAGACCCAGTCGATCAGCTGTGGGTGTGGCTTAGTGGGAGTGGTGTTCTGTGACTGTGGCTTGGTGGCTTGGTGGGTGTGGCAGGGGAAGGTTAATGCAAAATCTTCATTCCCTCCCCACCCCACTAACCTGCTTTGCAGCTCCGTTCTCCTGGGCAGGGCAACCAAAGGAGACCCAGCTGATCAGCTGGGACTTGGGAGGCAGAGAATAGATGGGGCGGGGCCAGTCAGAGGTGGAATTTGCTGGTTCTCTGAAATACTCAAAATTTTCTGCTACCAGTTCTCCGAACTACTCAAAATTTCCATTACCTGTTTTCCAAACTACTCAAAATTTCTGCTACCGGTTCTCCAAACTACTCAAAATGTCAGCTACCAGTTCTTCAAACTATTCAAAATTTCTGCTACTGGTTCTCCGAACTACTCAAAATTTCTGCTACTGGTTCTCTGAACTACTCAAAATTTCGGCTACCGGTTCTTCCAACTACTCAAAATTTCTGCTACCGGTTCTCCGAACTACTCAAAATTTCCACTACTGGTTCTCCAGAACTGGTCAAAACCAGCTGAAGACCACTATGAGCCAGTTGCCGAGCATCTGCATTTTGATCACATGACAAGGGGGATGCTGCAATAGTCGTAAGTGTGAAAAGTAAGTCACTTCTTTCAACGCTGTTGTAACTTTGAAGAGTCACTAAATGAACTGTTGTAAGTCGAGGACTACCTGCACACAAGGACTGCTAACCAAGGAAAGAAGCAACCTGGAATTAAGGAAAAACTTCCTAACAGTGAGGACAATCAACTGATGAAATGGCTTGCCACCAGAAGTTGTGGGTGCCTCATCACTTGAAGTTTTAAATAATAGTTTTCAACCATTTGATCTGGATGGTATAATGTCTCCTGCTTTCACAGGGGGTTGGACTAGAAGACCTCTGAAATCCCTTCCAATTTCTCTTCTCTTCTCTTCTCTTCTCTTCTCTTCTCTTCTCTTCTCTTCTCTTCTATTCTATTCTATTCTATTCTATTCTATTCTATTCTATTCCACTCTGTTGCATTCTGTTGTGTTCCATTCCGTTCTATTCTGTTGTGTTGTGTTCTATTCTATTCTATTCTATTCTATTCTATTCTATTCTATTCTATTCTATTCTATTCTATTCTGTTGTATTCTATTCCATTCCATTCTATTCCATTCCATTATATTCCTAATTCATATATTTTTCTATTCTATTCTATTCTATTCTATTCTATTCTATTCCTAATTCATATTCTATTCTATTCTATTCTATTCTATTCCACTGTATTATATTGTCTTTCTTGTATTCCATTCCATTCCATTCCATTCCATTCCATTCCATTCCATTCCTTATTCTGTTCTGTTCTGTTCATCTTATATTCATTCTCAACAGATCAAGGCCTAAAATCATTAACCTCATATGCAAAACCTTAATGACATTAGTACCCAGACACACAACAGCCAGAATTTGGTTAAAGTTAATCTTGCTAATTGTTTTGGTGGCTTAGCATGTGGGTGGACTCAGCCAGCTTGCTTTATTGAGACGTCAAGGCCTAACGCAAATCCAGAAAATGGATTAATTCAGCAAACATGATCAGGAGTTGTGCAAACACCTCACCAGATAGCTTGCTCTTTTAACACAGACTCCTTCAGAGTCACTCTTTGGGAGAATTCCAGAGGGCCAAAGGAACAGATGTAAGCCTAGATGGGTTTTGTTCTCCTATCACAGGTGTGCTTGTGTTACCCTTTCTTGGAACATCTCAACATGTTGATCTCCAGCAGAATAATAGAATAACAGAGTTGGAAGGGACCTTAGAGGTCTTCTAGTCCATCCCTTTTGTCAAGCAAGAGACCTTATACCATTTCAGATAACAGATAATCAGAGTTGGAAGGGACCTCGTAAGTCATCTAGTCCAACCCCCCCCCCCAACCAAGCGGGAGACCCTACACCATTTCTGATAGATGGCAGTCCAATCTCTTCTTGAAAGCCTCAAGTGATGGCGCTCCCACAACTTCCGAGGGCAACTTCTATTCTATCGGTTGATTGTTCTCCCTGTCAGAAAGTTTCTCCTTATTTCCAGGTTAAATCTCTCCTTGTTCAGTTTCCATCCATTGTTCCTTGTCTGGCCTTCAAGGGTGCCTTGGAGAATAACTGGACCCCTTCCTATCTGTAGCAGCCCCTCAAATATTGGAAGACTGCTCTCCTGTCTCCCCTGGTCCTTCTCTTCCCCAGACTAGTCAGGCCCAGTTCCTGCAACTGTTCATCGTATGTTTTATCCTCCAGTCCCCTAATCATCCTGGTTGCTCTTCTCTGCACTTTTTCTAGAGTCTCAATATTGTTTTTATAATGTGGTGACCAAAACTGGATGCAGTATACTAGGTGTGGTCTTACTAAGGCTTTACAGAGTGGTATTAGTACCTCCCTTGATCATGATTGTATCCCTCTCTTAATGCAACTTAGGATTGCATTGACTTTTTTGGCTGCCGCTGCACACTGCTGGCTCCTATTTAGCTGGTTGTCCACTAAGACTCCAAGATCCCTCTCCCGGTTACTGCTATTGAGCCTGGTTTCACCCAGTCTATATGTGTACTTTTGGTTTTTCTTGCCTAAGTGTAGGACTTTACTTTTCTCTACATTGAATTTCATTTTGTTAGATACGGCCCACTGTTCTAGTCTGTCGAGATCTATCTGGATCTTCAGCCTATCTTCTTGGGTGTTAGCTATTCCTGCCAACTTAGTATCATCTGCAAATTTGGTAAGTTCCCTTTCTATTTCTATTTCAGACAAATGGTTGTCCAGTGTCTTCTTAAAAACCTCCAGTGATGGAGCACCCCACAACTTCTGGAGGCAAGGCGATGTACTGATTAATTGTTGTTACTATCAGGAAATTTCTATTTAAATGAGTCTGTCATCTGCACCTCTATAACTGTCTTGGTTGGTTCTGAAACCCAACAGGACAGACACAGACTTCAGAGGATAATTAGGACTCCAGAAAAAACAATTACTACCAACCCTGCCTTCAATTGAGGACCTGTATGAGAGCATATATATTAAAGTTTACAGGTGACACAACAGGGATTGATCTTATTCGAGACAACAACGAATCCGCATACAGACAGGAGGTTATACAATTTGCCTCGTGGTGTAACTGGAACAATCTGGAACTGAACACACTCAAAGCCATAGAAATAGTGGTAGACTTTAGAAGAAATCCTCCCATACTACCACCTCTTATAATACTAGACAACACAGTATCAACAGTAAAGACTTTCAAATTTCTAGGTTCTACTATATCACATGACCTAAAATGGACACCTAACATCATCAAAAAAGCACAACAAAGAATGTTCTTTCTGCGCCAACTCAGAAAGCTCAAACTGCCCAAGGAGCTGCTGATCCAGTTCTACAGAGGAATTATGGAGTCTGTCATCTGCACCTCTATAACTGTCTGGTTCGCTTCTGCAACCCAACAGGACAGACACAGACTTCAGAAGATTTCATAGTAGGGTAGAAGATTAGACATTGGAATATTCTTTCTCAGAGAGTCAAGGAAAGGGAATGTCTGGGAGAATGTCTCCAGTTGGGATGAAGATTTGATTGGGCCATGTGATGTACTAATAGGTGGAGGGAATGGATCTTTGAATTCTCTTTTGGGAAGAGAAAACCTGGAACTATCAGATTCAGGTTTTCCCAGATGTGCCAATATGACAACTCTAATAAAATGGGACCTTTGAGGAACTGATTGTCTCGGAGTTTATTGGTTTGGAGTTGGTTAGTTGGAACGCTGACATAAGTAATCTTTTTTTGCAGAGCAGATTTGGAGGAACCTGTCCATCAATTGATACATGGAAGAGATCAGAGCAAGCTCTTCTGAAGATGAGGCCACCAGGGCAAGACTGCTCCTTCGCCATCTTCAACATTTTATCCATTGGCTTCCAAGGAAGCATGATCATTTCTTCACCGTTTGAGACATGCGTATCCAAATGCTTCTTCTTTCTTAGATGCACCCATCTGAGATCCTTCTCTGAAGAACTGAGCTTGGGTATACCAGCTTTTGAAGGACATGATGTGGGACCTACGGAAAGGGCCTTGTTTGTGGTGGTACCCCAAATTATCTATTGCACCTGTCAGCCTTGGAAGCCATTTTTCCTCAGGAGCTTTGAGACTGCCACAGTTACTGCCTGGGAAATTGGGAGAGGGGGATTTCATAGTGAGGTAGAAGATTAGACTCAACAAAATTCTTTCTCAGAGAGTCAAGGACATGTAGCCCTGGACCTGAAGGGGATTGACTGGGGGAATGACTCCAGTTGGGACAAAGATTTGGATTGATTTTTCTACTTGCATTTTTTACATGCTTTCAAACTGCTAGGTTGGCAAATGCTGGAACAAGTAACGGGAGCTCAGTCCATTCCGCAGCGCTAGGGATTCAAACCTCCAAACTGCCAACCTTTCTGATCGACAAGCTCAGCATCTTAGCCACTGAGCCACTGTTAGTAGTTAGACATGACAGCATTCTTCTTTTTGGTCGAGGTCATGTTTTTCCTGCACGTGGAGGAGGAATGGTTGAAGGGATGTCTCTATTTGGGAGAGATGATGATTGAACTCTACGATGGACTGATGGGTGTAGGGGTTGGGTTTTGACTTTTGATTTACTGAGGGAAAACCTGGAACTCTTAGATTCAGGTTTTTCTAGATGTGCCAGTATGACTTTTTCAATAAAAAGAAACTTTGAGAAAATGCCCGTCTTGAGGTTGTTGGTTTTGCTGGAATGCTGACAGTGCCACTATGACAGACAACTCTCATAAAATGGAACTTTGAGGAAATGCTTGTCTCGGAGTTTATCGGTTTGGAACAGGGGTGGGATTCTACCAGTTCTATCTACTTCTGTAGAACTGGTTGCTCTGAAGAGCAACTAACAGAGAGCAAACATAGAATTGGTTCTATGTCTGCTGCTCTTTTTGCCCACTCACCCGCCTGGGCTCTTACCTGATGTTTGTTTCCTGTGTTTTCAACTGCAGCTGCTTTGCATGACACAGCTGCAGTTGAAAAAGCAGGGAAAAAGGCTTTTCCAACTGCTGCCCGCTTGCTCGCAGTGCTGCTCAGCTGTCCAGGCAGCTCAGCAGGTCGCAAATTGCACTTGCGTAACTTGCACGACTCTCCCGCACGCACATGTGCATTCAGCACACAGCGATAGACCGGTAGTTATACCGGTTGGGTTATCCCGGTTGGATCCCATCCCTCTTTTGGAGTTGGTTAGTTGGAATGCTGACAGCACCGTTCTGGCAGGAAATGCCTGCTCTCAGATACCCATTCAAGAAACTACAGTTTCTGTACAGAGCTGATCATGAATTAATCAAAGCCCTGTTACCAGCAGTCAGTCAAAGTGCTGACCACAAAAATATGGTGTGTGTGAAAATGGGTGGGGCTTTGTTCACACGGTTTTGGCTGCCATCTTTTACTTTTATCATATTTAGTTGCATTCACAGAGGGACACAATCAAGATCAAAGGAGCTACTAATACCACTCTGTAAAGCCTTAGTAAGACCACACCTAGAGTACTGCATCCAGTTTTGGTCACCACATTATAAAAACAGTGTTGAGACTCTAGAAAAAGTACAGAGAAGAGCAACCAGGATGATTAGGGGACTGGAGGCTAAAACATACGAAGAACGGTTGCAGGAACTGGGCCTGGCTAGTCTAGGGAAGTGAAGGACCAGGGGAGACAGGATAGCAGTCTTCCAATATTTGAGGGGCTGCCACAGGGAGGAGGAAGGGGGTAAAGCCATTCTCCAAGGCACCTGAAAGCCAGACTAGGAACAATGGATGGAAACTGATCAAGGAGAGAATCAACCTGGAAATAAGGAGAATTTTCCTGACAGTGAGAGCAATCAACCGATGAAACAAAAGTTGCCTTCAGAAGTTGTGGGAGCTTCATCCCTGGAGGCTTTCAAGAAGAGACTGGACTGCCATCTGTCAGAAATGGTGTAGGGTCTCCTGCTTGGGTGGAGGAGGGTTGGACTAGATGACCTACAAGGTTGCAGGAACCGGGCCTGACTAGTCTAGGGAAGAGAAGGACCAGGGGAGGGAAAGGAAAAAGCGGGAAAGCGGGTGTGAGATACGAGGGGGTAGAGAGGCCAAAGAATTCGAAAGAATACAAGTAATGTTGTCAATAAAAATGGTGACAGCTCACAAAGATTAAGGTAAAGGTTCCCCTTGCACCGTATGTGCTAGTCATTTCCACCTCTAGGGGGCGGTGCTCATCTCCGTTACAAAGCCGAAGAAGAGCCAGCGCTGTCTGAAGACGTCTCCGTGGTCATGTGGCCAGCATGACTAAACACCAAAGGCGCACAGAACGCCGTTACCTTCCCACCAAAGGGGTCCCTATTTTTCTTCTTGTATTTTTTACATGCTTTTGAACTGCTAGGTTGGCAGAAGCTGCTAGGACAAGGAACGGGGGCTCACTCCGTGACGCGGCGCTAGGGTTTCGAACCACCAAACTACCGACCTTTCTGATTGACAAGCTCAGCATCTTAGCCCCTGAGCCACCATGTCCCTCTTACGCAATACTGAATGTCGATTAATAAGGGGGATAAATGAATTACCACAACTGTAGAATCAGGCTGCAAATGACAAATTACTCATATTTCCACAGCCTGATCTTTTCCTTGTGCCGAATTCCACAACACAACGAAAACAACGTCACGCACCAGCCTCCGGTAACAATAGCATTAAAGATTGCAAGGCATTATCAAAAAGACTTGATCTGAAAGGCTAAGGCCTTAAATAAACATACATTTACCCCTGTGCTGAAAGCATTTCCTGACAGGTGCAACTTCCCTTGGGGAATATGCCACCATATTCAGGGTCATCTCCAAAAAATTACCATTGTGAAATCGTATACTGGAAGGGACGCTGGAGGTCTTCTAGTCCAACCCCCTATCAAAGGCAAGAGGCCCTATACAATCCTGCTCAAATGGCTTTCCAATCTCTTTTAACAGCATAACAGAGTTGGAAGGGACCTTCGAGGTCTTCTAGTCCAACCCTTTGCTCAGGCAGGAGACCCTATACCATTTCAGACAAATGCTATCCAGGTTCTTTTGAAAAACCTCCAGCCACAACTTCTGGAGACAAGTCGTTCCACTGGTTAATTGTCCTCACTGTTAGGATATTTTTCCTTAGGGTTGCTTCTCTCCTTGAGTGGTTTCCAACCATCACTTCTTCTAGGGGCTTTCTGATTGACAAGCTCAGTGTCTTAGCCAATGAGCCACCACATCCTGTGTAAAAGATTAATCTCGTGTAAATCACAAAGATTACTAGCTGAAAATAGAAATACACGTGATTTCCATAGCAAGGAAGAAAAAGCAGGAATGTTTAACTTGATTATAAGTGGAAAATGTATTCTTATTTGGATATCACTTCCGGAATCTGTGCTTGTGAAGGAAAAAAAAAGAAACTTTGATCTTGGTTTTGTTGATTAGAAAGATTTGGGGTTATAGAAATGGCAAGTGATATATTAAAGTGTAAAAGCAAAACGTTGAGGTTGGAGTGTGTTTATTTTGTCCTGTGCTAGCAAGAGTTGTGCTAGGAAGAAGTCAAGGTTTTGGCTGCCATCTTGACGTATTTCTGACAACGCAACCAACTCCTTGAACCCAGGAAAGAGATATGGACCACTTAGCCTCCAAACATCAAAGTGAGATGAATCACTCTTGTGGAAGGGAGTTCCACAGACAACATTCTTGCTCTATAGGTAGCCCTCAACTTACAGTGGAGCCCAAAATTTCTGTTGCCAATAGAGACCTCGGTTAAGGGATTTTGTCCCATTTTACGACCTTTCTTGGCCCTGTGGTTCAGTGAATCACACCAGCTCTTAAATTAGTCACACAGTCATTAAGCGAATCTGGCTTCCCCATTGACTTGTCAGAAGGATGCAAAACAGGACCCCAGGACCCCTGGGACATTACCACCATCATAAATATGAGTCAGCTGTGAAGCACTTGAATTTTGATCACATGACCTTAGGGACAATGTAAATGTGAAAAACGGTCATAAGCGGTGGTGGGATTCAGCCGATTCGTACTGGTTTAAGAGAACCGGTTGTTAACTTTTTGAGCATTTTGGTGAATTGGTTGTTGGAAGAAATCATTAATTAGGACAGTGAACCGGTTGTTAAATTATTTGAATCCCACCACTGGTTATAAGTCACTTTTTTCATTGCCGTCCTGACCTTGAATGGTCACTAAGTAAAGTATGGCAGGCCAAGGACTCCCTGTACTTTTGTCCTTGCGTCAGAGATGAAGGAATTTGGAAAGAATTCAAATGGTATTTATTTTTATTTTTATTTTCTGGCTTCTCCAGTTCTGGGAACTCTCTCTTTTTTCTCTCTCTCTCTTTTCACTCCAGGACTGTTCCCATGATAAATTGTTTGCCAACTCTTCCAGCAAGATAAGATTTGTGAGTTTATCGTGCATTAGTTTCTCTCTTTTTTTGCAAATGACTACAGTCATCGTGGGACAGATCTCTTGAAATTCAAAGCACGGGGCAGGAGTTACTTGTGGATGCAGGTGGGTGCCAGGAAAATCTGGGTACCAAGCTGAGAGTGGCACAGCCCAGGGAGGAAAGCCAAGGGCTTAAGAAACGGAGGGGTTTCTACCAGGGGTGGGATGCAAATATTTTTACTACCAGTTCTGGGGGCTTGGTTAGTTGGGAGTGGCCATGTGACTGGGTGGGCGTGGCTTCTTCTTTTTGTACACACACATCCCGCACTCCATTTTTTGGTCTTCTAGGCTTCAAGAAAGCCTCCTGGGAGCCTGTTTTTCCTCCCTGGAGGCTTCCCTGAGGCCTAGGAGGAAAAAAACGGAGTGCGCAGGGGGCGGTGCAGCACACGCACACAACCTTTTCCCCTCTTTTGCTTCCTGGGCCTCAGGGAAGCCTCCTGGGCAAAGCAATAAGACAGTGAGAGGGATCCTGGTATAACTGATCACCAGAACAGCTGATTGTCGGGAGGCAAAAAAAAAAAGAAATCTGGTTCGGCTGAACCGGTAGCTGATTTTTTTTTACTACCAGTTCGCCTGAACCGGGCCGAACCTGTAGAATACCACCGCTGGTTTCTGCAGACCAAACGGGAGAGATCGTCTTGACTTACAACCAACAATGGTGCCCCAAAATAAGACCTTTCTTAAATGAATTTTGCTCCATTTTATGACCTTTTTTTGACACAGTTGTTCAGTGAATCACTGCAGTTGTTAGTCACACGATTGTTATGTGAATCCAGCTTCCCCACTGATTGGTCAGAGGTCACCAAAAGGGACCCCAGGGTATTGTGACCATCATAAATACAAGTCAATTGCCCAAGCGTCTGAATTTGGATCATGTGGCTGCAGGGATGCCGCAATGGTCATAACAGCAATAGCAATAGTGCTTAGACTTATATACCGCTTCACGGTGCTTTGCAGCCCTCTTTTAAGCAGTTTATGGAGTCAGTCTCTTGCTCCCAACAATCCTCATTTTACCCACCTCGGAAGGACAGTGTTAACCTGGAGCCGGGCCGGATTGAACTGCTTGCAGTGAACTGAATTAGCCTGCAATATTGAATTCTGACCAATGTACCACCATGACTCAGAGAGCAAGATAGGTAGGTAGGTAGGTAAGTAGACAGACAGACAGACAGACAGACAGACACACACACACACACACACACACACACACACAGAGGAATAGAGAGATGGATGATGTATATAGATAGTTAGATTAGCTAGATAACTGGATGGATAGATAAATAGCTGGATGAACAGATAGAAGATATATATATATATCTATATCTACATATCTATATCTATCTATATCTACATACATACATACAGATAGAGAGAGAGAGGAATAGAGAGATGGATGATGTATATAGATAGATTAGATAGATAGCTGGCTGGCTGGCTGGATAGATAGATAGGTGATAAATAGATGATAGATAGATAGATAGATAGATAGATAGATAGATAGATAGATAGATAGATAGACAGACAGATAAATAGATAGAGATGATGTATATAGAGCTGGATTAGCTAGATAGCTGGATGGATAGATAAATAAACTGGATGAATAGATAGAAGATATCTATCTATCTATCTATCTATCTATCTATCTATCTATCTATCTATCTATTTATCTATCATCTGTCATCTGTCATCTATCTATCATTTATCTCTATCTATCTATCTATCTATCTATCTATCTATCTATCTATCTATCTATCTACCGAGAGAGGAATAGAGAGATGGATGGTGTATATAAACTAGATTAGCTAGATAGCTGGATGGATGGATAAATAGATAGCTGGATGGATGGATGGATAGATAGATGATAGATAGACAGATAGATAGATAGATAAATAGATGAACAGATAGATGATAGGTAGATAAATAGATGATAGGTAGATAGGTAGGTAGATAGATGATATGTATAGATAGCTAGATTAGTTAGATAGCTGGATGAATAGATAGAAGATAGATAGATAGATAGATAGATAGATAGATAGATAGATAGATAGATAGATAGATAGATAGATAGATAGATAGATAGATAAATAGATAGATAGATAGATAGAGCTAAGATAGATAGAAATAGATACTGTATATAAAGAGAGAGAGAGAGAGACAAATAGAGAGATAGAAGATGTGTATAGATAGCTAGATAGCTGGATGGATAGAAATAGATAGATTAGCTAGCTAGATAAATTAGCTAGATAGGTGGATGGATGGATGGATGGATGGATGGATGGATGGATGGGTGGGTGGGTGGGTGGATAGGTAGGTAGACAGATAGATGATAGATAGATAGATAGATAGATAGATAGATAGATAGTTGATATATATAGATAGCTAGATTAGTTAGCTGGATGGATAGATAGATGGATGGATAGATAGACAGACAAACAGATAGATAGATAGATGGATGATGGGGGGATGGATGGATGATAGACAGAGAGAACTTAACAAGAACACTTAGACTTAAATACCACTTCACAGTGCTTTCCAGCCCTCTCTAAGCAGACAACAGGTAACAGGTAATCAGAGCTGGAAGGGACCTTGTAGGTCATCTAGTCCAGTGGTTCTTAACCTTTTTGAAAGAATCGCCCCCTTGAGCCATTGAGGAAATTATCATCACCCCCCCCTCCCTCAACATAACCTCTCATATATATTTACAGAACTTTGTCTGAGGGAAAATTCGTAAGATTGGGTGCTGCTACCATCTGCTGGAAGAATTTGGAAAGACTTGGCAGAAAGCGAAGAACGAAAAGAAAAGAAAACTCAGGCCGCCATGTAATAAGGTAATCCTTGATTTACAACATTTTATTGAGTGACTGTTCAAAGTTACAATGGCACTGAAAAAAGGGACGATTTTCACAGCGTTCTCAGGGCCACGTGATCAAAATTCCAAGGTTTGGCCACAGATTGACATTTACGATGGTTGTAGTGTCCCGGGGTCCTGCAATCAACTTTTGTGACTTTCTGACAAGCCAAGTCAATGGGGCAGCTGGATTCGCTTAACGACCGTGTGACTAATTTAACAACTGCAGTGATTCACTTAACGAATGTGGCTGGAAAGGTCGTAAAATGGGGCAAAATTCACTTAACAGATGTCTCACTTAGCTGCAGAAATGTTGGGCTCCATTATGGTCATAAGTGGAGGACTACCTGAATTAAGTATCAGGTAGTCCTTGACTTACAACCATTCATTTCGTGACGCTTTGAAGTTAAAACAGTAAAAACAGTACCTTACGACCTTTTTTCACACTTATGTCCGTTGAAATATCGCCCTGGTGAGGTGATCAAAACTCAGAGGCTTGGCAACTGGCATGTTGGTTCGCCGGCAGCAGAATCAGACAGCGGGGAAGAAAGGGGATCAGTCCGGGAGTCTGGAGAGGACTTGGACGAGGGTCCTGCATCTGATGCAGAGATGGGGCCAGGACCATCTGGGAGTGGGGTGCTGCCTCCGGAGCCTCTGGAGTCTGGCAGCAGCAAGGCAGAAGAACAAGGGGAGCCTGTTCCCAGTGCACTTATGCACAAAGCTGCTAGAAGGTGAGAACAGCTGAAACAAAAGGGACAACTTGGGAGTAAGGCTGGGAGGTGATTGCCCCTCCCATAAGGGTTAAAGGACAGGCAAAGGTGAAGAAACCTTTGCAGGAAGCAAAGTAATTCGATTGGCTCAGATTCATTCTTGAAGCTCTTTGTACTTCGGTTGGTTTTTTTTCTAGTTCATTTGACACTTCTGTTATTGGTAGCACTTCATAGGAAAGAAAAGTGGGTGCTTATCTTAAGATTCATTACCGGCTGGGAATGAAAACTATTCCCAGTGTTGCAATAAAACAAGACTTGTTTTTAAAATAAGCATGTGCGTAATTACAGTCTTGGAAGCCTTGGTCAGAAAACATGTACTTATGACAGTTGCAATGTCTCAGCATTGTAAAAAAATACAATTGTTGTAATAGAGTGGTCAAAGTCCGGAACGCTCTATCTGATTCAGTTGTCTCAGGTACAAATGTTCACAGTTTTAGTTACAAATTCACTTCTGTGGACCTCACTTCGTATTTAAGAGGTCCGTAAGGGGAGTGTGCATAAGTGTTTTTGTTTTATTTTTATAGGTTTTGTTAGGAATCTGTCCACCAATTAGTTGGGTTGGCAATATATAAACCAACAATATAATGTTTGTAGCTTTAAGACAAAATCACTGTATTGATTTATACCATATTCTGATTGGTTGATTATATTGCGAATTACCATAAGAGGGAGCTAGAGATCATAGCTTGCTCTTTCTGACATTCTGTTTCTCTGACATTCTGTTGCTATCTAAGGTTCTCTGTTGTATTTATGCTGTGCTTATACTTCAATATTTTTGTTTACTGTAAATGACAAAGGCAACCGGTAAGAAGACTTTGTAATTGGATATTCTTTGGATTGTAAAACATATATGACCTGGACCGTTTATTGGACTGTGCTACTTTCTTAAAGTAAACTTTAACTCAATTTAGTGTATCTATGTGTGACTGAATAATTATTCATAGCTACTCTCATAAACGTTTCCATGTGCATATCCTTGTTACTCAAGGGTTATTCTGTACATATCATAACAGGTTTTTGTTTATGTATAATGTACACCGAAGGTGGCATTTAATTTCATTGTACGATTGTATTCCTCTCCTCGGGAGTTTCTTGTCTACGCGGGTGTTTCATTTTTGTAGCCTTTGATTGAAGTTGACCAATTCGCCTGACATTTCCTTGGAGGCATCCTTACGGCAATGAAATATATTATTACAGAATGCGATAAAGTAAATGTAAGAAAAAGACACTTTAACCATTGGGGTGAGAATAAGAGAGCTAATTGTCCTGCTCAACAGCCTTGGAAGAAGTTTACAGGGAACAGCCTTTGAGGCAGAGGTGAGATGCTACCGGATCGCCCCGGTTCTGCTGAGCTGGTAGCTCCAAAGATCAGCTGAGACTGAACTGGTTCTCTCCGACGATCTGCTGTTGGGCCCACCTACCCACCTGGGCTCTCATACTGACCTTTATTTCCTGCTTTTGGAGCGCAGCTGCCTTGCACGGCACAACAGATTGCTGCGCATCAACTTTTCAAGACACAGGGAGAGTGCAGGATTGCAGGAGGGGAGTAGGAAAACCTCTGCGCATGCGTAAAGCGCGAGTTTGGCACGTGCAAAGCGCATCTACCAAGCCACGCCCACTGAACCGGTGCTAAACCACTTCAAAACCCACCACTGCTTTGAGGTGATTGTTTGCATTAGCAGGCACCTCCCCTGATGGCTTGCCCGCTGTGCTTGAAGCTGAGGGTCCCTTACCAGAGGGAGCCCCCTTGTAGAGTACCGTGAAGCCGTTACCATGGCAACTCCACAGTGCTGTACAGTAGAATTCATTTTAAGTCATAACAGGCTGTACCTTAACAGAACTTGAATCCAAAACGCACACTCTCACTGTCAAAAGTACTGTGATTTGACACTATAGATATAATTCATTCCTTTACATTTCAGCAGCCCAGGCATTCCAGAATTATGCGGGAACACACATACACACCCACTTATAAATATATATAAAGGTATGGCTTTGCTCGCACAAGCACAAGGTCGAGGGCACCGGCCTGGGGATGGTGGGTAAGATCTTGTCGATACGTTGCCCAGATAGTCTCAATCTTACACGGGAAAGGACCCAAGCACACCAGGACCTGCATATATATATGTAGATCTTGGCATGTTCGGGTCTTTTCCCGTGTAAGATTGAGATTATCTTGGCAACGTTTCGATGAGATCTCACTCGCCATCTTCAGGGTGGTGCTTTCGGCTTTGTGCGAGCAAAGCATGATCTGAGCTGCTGTCTCCCTATATATACTGGTGGGGAGGTTGGCTGTGTTGTCATTTCTTGATTGGTTGATGGAATTGATGTTTGCAGATTGGCTGGCTTTTTCTTAAGAGCATGTGTGGCTGAGATATTGGCTGTGTGTCTATCAGCCTCCTGTGTTGTAATGACTTAGGTAATGGGCTGTGTGATGATCTTCTGAGTTCTATTATTTTGACATCCTGGGTCTTGTGCTGTAATCAACTGGGTTGTAATGACCTGGGTAATGGGCTGTGCGATGACCTTCTGAGTTCTAATCTTGTGACCTCTTGAGTCTTGTGCTGTAATCTCCTGGGTCATAATGACCTGGGTAATGGGCTGTGTGATGACCTTCTGAGTTCTAATCTTGTGACATCCTGGGTCTTGTATTGTAACCTCCTGGGTCGTTGGCTGTGTTGCAACATCCTGAGGTTTTATGGTGTAGCCTCCTGAGTTCTGTGATGTGATATCTTGAGCGGATGGCTGTGATGAGACATTCCAGATTTTGGGTTTGGCTCCGAGTTTGACGCCTGGTTCTGTGTTCATGGCGTGTGTCAGTTTGCTTGGTTTGGGGTTGGGGTTTGTGGCAGCTGGTGATGCAACCATGGTCTGGTTTCTGGATGGTGATTGCCTTTCATCTATGGGGTGGGTTTGGGTTTGAGTCTGGTGAGGGAGATTGGCTTCCCTGATTATTCTCTTGTTGAAGTGTTCAGTATTGGAGATTAATTTGGTTCTCTCAAAATTAATTTCATGTCCTGTGGCTTTAAAGTGCTAGAAAAGGGAGGAAGTATTTTCTTCCTTTCTGACGGCGTTCTTGTGTTCTGCGATGTATGCATACATTTATTCTCCTGTTGGTTTGTCCAATGTATGTGGCTGGGCAATTGTTGCATGGTATTTCATAGACTCCTTGGTTTTCTAGCTGGATCTTGTCTTTGGGGTTTCTTAGGATGTTGGCTATTTTTTAGTCAGTGCCGAAGGCTGTCCTGATATTGTGTTTGTGGAGAATTTTGCTGACTTTATCCGTGGTGCCTTTGATGTAGGGGAGGAGGGCGATACCATTGTCCTGTTCTGTGTCTCGTTTTTTTTGGAGGTGTCTCCCTTAGGATTAGGTTGGTAATTGTGTTTCTTTGGAATCTGTTGAAAAGACCCAAACACGCCAAGACCTGCATACCTGTACTCGTGAAAATCTACGAAAACAAACAAACAAACACACACACACACACACTGAAGATGGCATTTAATTTCATCGTACGAGGTGCAATGACAATAAAGTAAACCATTAAACTCTTTAAATGATTTATTTCTGGGTCTCAGAGGGCTGTATGGAGATGCTTCCGATGACTTTGGCGAGGAGTTGGCTGCTAACTAGATCGGGGTTTACTCGGTGGCCACATTGTCGAAATAGTTCCTCTAATGATGCAGCTGCCACCTGAGCCACCGAGGGTTCACAATCACCTTCCAGATCCCGGAGTGCTGAAACGAATCCAAAAAGCAAATTATTTCCCAGAACGACCTGGAGGACCATCCCTTATCAGCGACAGGGCTTCTGAAGAAAAAGTCACCACTTCAAGCTAAGGAACTTTTAAACTCACCGAGGTAAACTGCTTCTAGTTGTCTGGAGGGAACCACATCCTGTGTTAAATACGGCGCGCAGCAGGCTAGACACATAAAAAGAAAACGTTGATGGAGTTAGCAGAGACGGCTAAATCAACTGCTTTGATTAAAGGGGGGGAAAAAAAAATCACCATTCATTTGTTTCTACTTCGAACAGCCGCTTTGGGACTTTACGGGACGGTTACAGGAATTGGGTATGCCTAGTGGTCTAGTGAAAAGAAGGACTAGAGCTGACATGATAGCAGTCTTCCAATATTTCAACCAACCAACCAATCAATCAGATTAGAACTGGAAGGAACCATGGAGGTCTTCTAGTCCAACCCCTTGCTCAAGCAGAAGATCCTATACTAGCATTTCAGACAAGGGACTGTCCAGTCTCTTCGTAAAAGCATCCAGTGATGGAGCAGCCATAACTTCTGGAGGCAACTTCCATTCCACTGGTGAATTGTTCTTAATTCCAAATTGCTTCTCTCCTTGGTTAGTTTCCATCCATTGTTTCTTCTCCTGCCCTCTGGTGCTTTGGAAAACAGGTTGATCCGCTCTTCTTCGTGGCAGCCCCTCAACTATTGGAAGACCGCTATCATGTCCGGTTCTTCTTTTCTCTAGACAAGACTAATTCTTCCAACCATTCTTCATATGGTTTAGGCGTTTCAATATCCTATTTGCCCTTCTTTGGCTTTTTCCCAAAGTCTCAACTTCTTTTTTGTAATGTGCTGACCAAAACTGGATGCAGCATTCCAGGTGTGGCCTTACTATGGCGCTATATGAAGCGGTAGTAATACGTCACCTGATTTTGATTCTATGCCTCTGTTTCTACAAGCAGTGATTGTATTAGCTTTGTAATTTGTATTTGAGGGACAGCCACAAGGAAGAGGCGGGGTGGAGGGGGTGGGGTCAACCTATTTTCCAAAGCACCAGAAGGCAGGGCAAGAATCCATGGATGGAAACTAATTAAGCAACCTGGAATGAAGGAGAAATTTTCTAACAGTGAGGACAATTAATCAGGGCAACGGCTTCCTTCCGGTGGTTTTTGAGGGCTGCATGCAACGAAATTTCATTTTAATGTATGCCAATTAGTGCACATTTAAAGTGACAATAAAGTTATTCTAAGTCTCTCTAGGTCTAACTTTTGGGTGTTCCTCACTGGAGGCTTTTAAGAAGAGATTGGACAGTCACTTGGCTGGAGGGGTATAGGGTCTCCTGTTTGAACAGGGGGTTGGACTGGAAGACCTCTTCACAATTTATCCCTTTTTGATAAATTGGGCCAATGGGGGCTGGGAAGGAGACAGGAAGTGGAAATCATAGCAAGGAAGAAGGCTTCTGGAACTCAGAAAATCGTAGCCCGTTATGGAGAAGCCACACGGTGTAACAGCAGCTTCCAGTCTGGTGCAATATTCCTTAATTCTGCAGGGTGTGTGTGTGTGTGTTTGTGATAATGATCACCATGCATGGCATTAGGCTGCTATCTCTCTTGCTCTTCTTCCAGGTTTTGCATTTGTGCTTACCAATTAATTGGGCAGCTGCCTCTCGATAAAGAGCCTTTCTGTTCCCTAGGAAATCCAGCATTTGTTCCAACATTTGGGAGATGTTTTGCTTGCATTTATTCATCTGGGGAAAAGAAGGCAAGAAAGAAGCCAATGAACTCTATAGCTTCCTTTTTTTTTTTTTCACAAAGGGGCCTTTTTGTTGGTCAGGTTTCTAGTCCTCATGCCCTCAATAACAAAGTCTTCAATGACATATTATGTTTTATTGTATTGTATTGTATCATGCTGTACGATACTAAACTATAATATGATTATACTATATTTTATTTTACTAAATGATATTCTTTTACTATAATGGAATGTACTATCCTATTCTACAGTACAATACAATGCAATGCAATACAATATAACATTATTACATTATATAGTATAGTACATACACAAACACATTGATGTTATTAAAGACAATAATAAATAGGTTGTGGTAGACCAGGCCAATCTTTCCTCTTCACATTGGGGAGACCAGGAGGGCCCCGCAGACTGGATCTGAGCACCTCGTGGGTCCCATTTGGCCCTTGGTCCTTATATTTCACACCCCTGGATCAGGGCAGTCTACTTTCCAGCCCGGTCTACCCAATGATAACAGAAAAGAGGGCCAGAAATGCATTGACTTAGTCTACCCAATGCAAAGAGCAAACATGCACATAGTTTGGGGAGTGAAGTCAAGCTGGCCACGCCCACCCAGTCAGCCACACCCACCCAGTTGGCCACGCCTGAGGCCAACCACAGCCCTGATGCAGCCCTCAATGAAATTGAGTTTGACACCCCTGCACTAGGAAATGGAGAGTTCTAGTCTTGCCTCAGTCATCATAGCCAGCTGGGTGACTGTGAGTGTTCTAGTCCTGCCTTAAGCATGAAGCCTGGAATGGAGATTTTGGGCCAATCACCAGGAGATGGAGAGTTCTAGTCCCTCCTTAGTCATCACAGCCAGCTGCATGACTTTGGGAGTTCTAGCCCCCTCTTAGGCATGAAAGGTGGATGGGTGATTTGGGGCCAATAACTAGGGTATGGAGAGTTCTAGTGCCCCCTTAGGCATCAGAGCCAGTTGGGTGACTGTGGGAGTTCTAGTCCCAACTTAGGCATGAAGGCTAGATAGATGATTTTGGGCCAATCGCTAGGAGATGGAGAGTTCTAGTCCCCTCTTAGGCATGAAAGGTAAATGGCTGATTTTGGCCAATCACTAGGATATGGAGAGTTCTAGTGCCCCCTTAGGCATCAGAGCCAGATGGATGACTGTGAGAGTTCTAGTCCCAACTAGGCATGAAGCCTGGAATGGTGATTTTGGGCCTATCACCAGGAGATGGAGAGTTCTAGTCCCTCCTTAGTCATCACAGCCAGCTGGGTGACTTTGCTGCGGTCCCTCTCTTTCAGGGCAACCCACCTCACAGGGTTGTTGTGAAGGAAATTGGAGGAGAAGAAAAAGTATTAGGGATATCCACCATCTTGACTTATTTATAAATAAAGGTGGGACAAAAATAAAATTAAGAAAATAATGGAATGTGCTGAAATGAGTAGATTAACATTTGAAATCAGAGAATAAGAAGATAAACAATTTTATAAGATTTGGGATTTATTTTATCAATGGTTAGACAATAAAACATGGTAATGAAATATGTACAATTTTAGAATATAAAGAATATATAAAGAGGTATTATCATAATATAATTATGGGATAGATTTGGGATGATAATATGAATTGTCATAAAATAAATCAATTAAAATATGGATTATCTTGCATAATATGAATGAATAACAGTATAGTCAAATGATTGATTAACAATGATATCAATGTATTTAGGAATATTTGATAGATAATATGAGAATAATATTTATTTATTTATTTTTATTTATTTATTTGTCAATTGCTTACAAGATAATAGGTATAAGTAAAACATAGTTATGAACACATGGATACATATAAGAAAAATAAAATATAAAAGAAACAATAGGACAGGGACGGTAGGCACGTTGGTGCGCTTATGCACGCCCCCTACAGACCTCTTAGGAAAGGGGTGAGGTCAATAGTAGACAGTCTAAGGTTAAAGTTTTTGGGGTTTGGGAAAGAAACCACAGAGTCAGGTAGAGTATTCCAGACATTGACCACTCTGTTGCTGAAGTTGTATTTCCTGCAGTCAAGTTTGGTGCGATTAACCTTGAGTTTGGATCTATTGTTTGCTCTTGTGTTGTTATGGTTGAAGCTGAAGTATTCATTGACAGGTAGGACATTGCAATGTATGATTTTATGTACTATACTTAGATCGGACCGAAGATGGCGTAGTTCAAGGTTTTCTAGGTCTAGAATTTCTAGTCTGGTGGCATAAGGTATTCTGCAACGAGTAGAGGAGTGGAGAACTCGTCTTGTTTTTTTTTTATTTATTTATTTAACATTTATATACCGCCCTTCTCCCGAAGGACTCAGGGCGGTGCACAGCCAGATCCACCCCAATACATATACAAAAGTTAAAATAAGATTAAATCGTTTAGGCTGTTAAAATTAACAAATCAACCCTCCCCCTTAATATAATTAAAAACCCTAAATTTAAAACCAAATTAAAAGGAGACAAGATTAAAATCTCATGTCAGCCCAGGCCAGCCTGCTCGAAGAGCCAGGTTTTTAACACACGCCTGAAGGTTCTCAGGTCTGTGCTGGTACGTATCTCTGGTGGCAGACCATTCCAGAGGGCAGGGGCCCCCACAGAGAAGGCCCTATTCCTGGGGGCCGCCAGACGACACATAGAGGCCGACGGTACCCGGAGAAGGCCCTCCCTGTGGGAACGCACCGGTCTGTTGGAGATCACCGGCAGAACGCAGTCCTGCAGATAACCTGGCCCAATGCCATGGATCGCTTTAAAGGTCAAAACTAGAACCTTAAAGCGAACCCGGAAAGCCACCGGCAACCAATGCAGCTCGCGCAGGAGAGGCGTCACATGGGAGCTACGCGACGCCCCCATGATCACCCGCGCGGCCGCATTTTGCACCAGTTGGAGTCTCCGGGTGCTCCCCATTGTGAAGTATTTCTGAATTTTCTCAACTGTGTTAATATCAGATATGTAATGTGGATTCCAGACTGATGAGCTGTATTAATACTGTATTAATACTGTAATAAGTAATTGTAATTACTTATTAATAATAACTAATATTAATAATAATATCAATAATATTAATAATTAATAATTAAGTAATTGTAATTGTAATTGTAATAAGTAATTGTAAGTGATGACTATGAAGTGGATGCACAAAACAATTTGTAAACCAACCGACACACTATACGTACTTAAGTGGAAGATGGCTTGATGTTTTTATGTTGTGTTTGTGTATGTTTGTCTAAAAAATAGTAACAAAACGTTAGGAAAAAAAAATTAAACGGTTAGCATACAACAATTTGGAACAAAACAAGCCAGCTTGGCTCATGCTTACGATGACGGCGCAGATGTCCTTGTACATGCTATGAGGACTGCTGTACATTTCATAGTTGAACAAGTTTCTGGGAACCTCCTCCCAGTCCATGAATGCGACGCAGGCGTTGAGGGCGTTCCTGGAGACCTGGGCCAAGGGAGGAAAGATGGCGTCGGGTAACCCGCTTCTGAATTTGTCCACATTTCCTGCGCCCAGATACAGCCAGCTTATTCCTTCGCTGGCCGTGGGGGGAGAGGTATTGACCCCCGTGGAAAGGGCGCGCAACTTGGGTGTCCTCCTGGATGTGCGGCTGTCTTTGGAAGAACATATTGCAGCCGTCACCAGGGGGGCTTTTTATCAGATTCGTCTGATCTACCAGTTGCGGCCCTTTCTGGATCTGGGCGCACTTCGCACAGTCACTTCCGCCCTCGTTATCTCCCGCTTGGATTATTGCAATGCTCTCTACATGGGGCTCCCCTTGAAGAGTCTCCGGAGGTTGCAGTTAGTTCAGAATGCAGCCGCGCGGGTGATCGTGGGTGCCCCTCGGGGCGCACACGTAACACCACTTCTCCGCAGGCTGCACTGGCTTCCTGTGGCCTTCCGGATTCGATTCAAGGTGGTACTGATGGTATTTAAAGTGCTCCATGGCTCGGGACCTGGGTACTTACGGGACCGCCTGCTGCCACCAACAACCTCCCGCCGCCCAGTACGCTCCCACAGGGTCGCCCTACTTGGGGTGCCGCCACCTGATCGCTGGCGGCTGGCGGCCCCGAGAGTGCGTGCTTTCTCTGTGGGAGCCCCCTCCCTGTGGAATGATCTCCCCCCGGAGATACGAGCCATGACAGATATCCTGACCTTCCGGCGCGCAGTTAAGACCTTATTTTTTAAACAGGCCGGCCTGGCCCAGTAAGGGTCTATGGGGTTTTAAGTTAATAGGGGTTTTAAATTTTAATCTTATTTTTAAACTTTATATTTCCCGGTTTTAAATGAATTATTGTCGGACGGGATGCAGCCAATTTATATTTAATTTGGTTTTAAATTCTATTTAACTTTGTATTTTATGTATTTATTAGGCTGTACACCGCCCCGAGTCCCTTTTGGGAGAGGGAGCGGCATAGAAATATGATTAAATAAATAAATAATAAATTCTGCAGCGGAAACCCAGCCTTCTCCTTGCTCAGGAGGTGGGAAAATGGAGAAGCTACCCCAGGACTCAGAGATGGCCGGGCAAAAGGGGCAGGGATGACCACAGCGACTCCGTCCTGAAAGGAGACCCCTCTCGACATCTCCAACAGGGTGATGGACAAGCTAACCAGCTGCCCCATCTCTCTCTACAGGTAGTCCTCGACATGCAATCGCGATGGAGCCCAAAATGTCTATTATTAAGCGAGACAGTCGTTAAGTGAGTTTTGCCCCGTTTTACGACCTTTCTTCCCACAATTGTTGAGGGAATCTCCGCAGGGGTTAAGCTAGTAGCAGGGTTGGTAAGGGAAGTTCCCCTGGGATTTCGCTCGTCAGAAGGTGGCAAAAGGGGCTCACGTGAGCCTGTTTATACATAAGTGCCTAATAAGAGGAATAACTAACAGGCAGAAAACAACACTCCCACCAACACTGAAATGGCCAGCCACTTCTGCATAAACAGAGATCCCTCTTCCTTCTAGCACTGATGATGTTATCTAGTTGGGTCATAAAATGTCTGCAAGAAAATAACCAAGCTCAGGGAGCACCAAGGCCCCCACAGTCCTTTTTCCTCCTCCTCCTCCTCCTCTTCCTCCTTCCCCCACCCTCTTCACAAACCCCACTCCATGCTACCACTGATTATATTTCCTAGTTGGGTAAGGAAAGGTCTACAAGAAAAATAACCAAGCTCAGAGAGCACCAAGGCCCCCACAGTTCTACCCAGCTCTTCAACTCACTTCTTTGGTCCGACCATCTGAAAGTTGGATCAATAATGGTACAAGGCTCTGCATAATATTTTCTGACATATTTCTGTTCTGGATCTCCTTCACCCCTTTCAAGAGCATGCCGAAAATAGAGATGGAATTAATCCTCAGTTCGGTGTCTTCCTACGAAGGAAGAGAAACAGGTGAGTCCCTCCAATAGCTGAAAATCGATGTAGCTCAGTGCTCAACTGTCGGGTTCTTGGTGTGGTTGGTGGTGGCCATGCAGAAGGACCTTTAAGTTTGCAGGAGAAGAACACAGAAGTTCAGAGCACACCAAGGACCCAAGAGGTTTCGACTTTCTCCATCTTGGTATCCTGGCAGCCCCTCAAATCCTGGAATGCTGCTATCATGTCCCCCTTAGTCCTTCTTTTCTCTAGACTAGCCAAGCTCAAATCCTGCCACCATTTTTATTATGATTGAGCCTACAGGCCTTTAATCGTCTTAGTTGCTCTTCTTTGCACTTTTTCCAAAGTCTCAATCACTTTTTTGTAATGTGGGGACCAAAATTGGATTCAGTAATCCAGGTGTGGCAGTACTTAAGGTTTTACAAAGCGGTACTAATATCAACACTGACACTAACACTAATATTAATATGTGATTTTGATTCGTTGCCTGTTTATACAATCAAGGACTATATTGGCTTTTTTGGCTGCTGCCACACTCGGCTGGCTCAAGTTTGAGTGATCGTCCACTAGGATTCCAGGGTCCTTCTCCTAGTTACTGGTTTTGAGCCAGGTTTCGCCTAATCTGTTCTTGTACCATTGGTTTCTCCTACCTAGGTTAAAACCTTGCTCTTCTCCACATGAAATGTCATGTTGTTGGAGAGGGCCCATTGTCCAAGTCTGTCAAGATCTCTTTAGATCATGAGCTCGTCTTCTGGGGTTATTCCTGCCAGTTTAGTGTCATCTGCAAATTTGATGATTTCCCCTTCCATTCCCTCATCTAAGCCATCTTCCAGATAGGTTGGACTGCAACATCCTTTGATGTCCTAGGCTGGATGGACTGTATCTTCCAGAACCGAAGGGCATCCAAGTGTCTTTAACTGAAAATGGGATGAAAGTGGATTCCTCTCAAGGGAAAGTTCTCATGGCTGGAAGCTCATCTGGAAGCCACTTGTCCAAGCATATTTGGGCAGATCTTTGAAGCCACCCAATGGCTGTGAACTCTCCTACAGAGACACCCCAGATCTTACTTTCTTTTCTAGCATCCTATAAACTCTACTATTTTGTGTCCCGCACTTTGAGGAGAGCATGGCTCAAATGACATCCTTCAGGTATTTACAAAATACGATCATATCCCCTTAGTTCAATTCTCAAACATCCACATCGTGGTTGCCCCAAAGGTGCTTTTCCCAAAAAGCAAGGGGATTTTCTGGTTTTGTCTTTTCCTTTGAAAATGTTTTGCTTCTCACCCAAGAGGCTTCTTCCATTCAGAACTTCATCCAAGCTTCTTGGATGAGAGGTGAAAAGTTTTCAAAGAAAACACTAAGAAAGTCCAGGTGCCTTTTGGGAAAAGGACCTGAATGATGGAGAATCTCCAGAGACATAGATATTCTCAGGGTCACCTCATCCCAGTTCAATGTCCATGGAGATGGTCCATCATCCAAGTCATGGTTGCCCCAAATATACTTTTAAAAAAGGCAAATTGACTTTGTTTTTCCCTGAAGACGTTTCACTTCTCATCTAAGAAGCTTCTTCAGTTCTGTCTAAATAGTGGAGGATGGAAGGATTTATATTCCTTGCAGTCATCTGCTCGTTACTGCTAAAGATAAACTGCCGATGACCAGATGATGACCGGAATATTCTGCCTTCCATCCTCCACCGTTCAGCGAGAATGGCTCTCCACTAGATATACTATTAATGGCTACTCTGAACATGCTTATCAACCCAACTATGTATCTGATTACTTATCCCAAAGGTGCTTTTTCCAGAGACAAAAGCCTTTGTTTTTCCTTGAGGAGGTTTCACTTCTCATCCAAGAAGCTTCAAACTGAAGTCGCTTCTTGAATGAGAAGTGAAAAGTCTTCAAGTCTTCTTCAAATTCTTTTGTCTCTCGAAAAAGCTCTTTTGGGACAACCATGATCTGGATGACTGACAATCTCTTCAGATATATCTGTTTACCCACTCAAGAAACAAGTGAGATTAGCCTGACAATGGTTTATCCTGACAATTCCATTCTAATTGTTGGCAATTGCTGTAAAATGCTTGCAGATCAATCTCTATGGAATGATGTGGGCTGCTGTTTATCAATCGGAGCAGCTTCAAGATGTGGGGACTTCAACTCCAGAATGCTGGCTGGAGAGCTCTGGGAGTTGAATTTCTCACCTCTTAAAGTTGCCAAGGTTGAGAAATACTGGTGCAGAGCAGTGTTTTTCGATCTGAGCAGCTTCAAGATGTGGGAATTTCAACTCCTGGAGTTCTCCAGCCAGCAGAGTTGAAGATCACACATCTTAAGGGGTTTGAGACCAAGCAACACCCATCTAGATTTTGTCTAGATACGTAGAGAGATTGGGGGTTTTCTTTCTAGATAGGGTGCCTGGTGTTCTAGATTTTCTAGCCTGGCACATGGTTTGGGGAAGCTGAAGAGAGTGGTAACCTTCATTCTCCTCCATTCATCTGGAACCTCTGCAGCTCTCTCTGGAAGGGCTCAAGGATCATCTGCAAGCCTACACACTGTTTTATATCACCATAACACAGCGGTGGCTGAACTATTTCTACACATTTTTGATCAAGTTAGACTTCTGCAGGCGGTCCCCAGGCCATCTTGATGGGAGGAAAAGAGCGAAAGAGAGAGGATAGTTGATTTGGCTGACTTACATCAGAAAAATACTTCACTAGGTGTGGGATCAGACAGATGGCCTGGTATCCATACGTGTCCACATCCAGGTGTCGGAAGACGAATTGAAGCGTCCTCAGAGCTTCGTTGGCTAAGCTTTTATCTGAATGGCTGGCACAATTGATGACAGGTAGTAGAAGCGGCTGCAAAATCTTGTTCTGGATGAAGCAGGGAGAGAAATGAGCAATTAAACAGGGTCCCTGAAATTCTCTGAGGCTAGCAGAGGTCATGACAAACACAAAGAAGCCGAGGTGGTATTCAGCAGGTTCTGACCAGGTCTGGAGAACCGGAAGCAGAAATTTTGAGTAGCTTGGAGAACCGGAAAATCCCACCTCTGATTGGCCCCGCCGTCATCTCATCTCTGCCTCCCGAGTCCCAGCTGATAGGCTGGGTCTCCTTTGGTTGCCCTGAACAGGAGAATGGAGCTGGAAAGCAGGTTATCTTTTATCTTTTGGCCACAAATTTAATTATTTTAAATTATTTTTAACTTTATAATTCCTACAGGTTGTTTTGTTTTATCTGGCTGTACACCGCCCTGAGTCCCGCTTTTGGGAGAGGGGTGGTATAAAAATCCAAATAAATAAATAAATAAATAAATAAGGTTAGTGGGGTGGGGAGGGAAGGGGGGTTTTTGCAGTATCTTTCCCCTGCCACGCCCACCAAGCCACGCCCACCAAGCCACACCCACAGAACCGTTACTAAAAAAATTTGAATCCCACCAATGCATAGAAGCCCACAGAACATAGAATAACAGGGTTGAAAAGGAACTGGGTGATGTTCTAGTCCAGTGGTAGGGAACCTTGGCTCTTGTATCACTTATGGACTTCAACTCCCAGAATTCCTGAATGAGCTATAAAAAGTTCCCCATCCCTGGCCTACTGGTTTTTCAATTGTGAGGGAAATCAATTTTTGATTTGAATGGGATTGTTCAATATACAAATGTCCTAATTTTTGACTTGAATGATCAATATTCTTTATATGTCCTACATTTGTATATTAAACAGTCCCATTCAAGTCAAAAATTGATTTCCCTCACAATTGAAAAACCACTAGGCCAGGGATGGGGAAACTTTTATGGCTCACTCAGGAATTCTGGGAGTTGAAGTCCATCAGTGATAAAAGAGCCAAGGTTCCCTACCGCTGTTCTAGTCCAACCTAGCAGGAGACCCTTTATTACTCTGGACAAATGGCTATCCAGAGTCATCTTAAAAACTTCCAGTGTTGGCGCACCCACAACCTCTGGAGGAAGTCGTTCCCATGATTAGTTGTTCCCAGTGTCAGGATATTTCTCCTTAGATCTAGGTTGTGTCATGCCCCTGGTGGAGACTGACTCAGAGGGAGAGGAGGAACAGTCGACAGGGAGTGGGAGTATGGCTCCAGAGGTGGTGGAGGAGGCTAGGGAAGGGCAGAGGCCAACTGAGTAGTCAATGGAGGACCCAGGCCCATCCCTTCTCCATCCTAGGGCACGCAGGGAGGAGAGGATAAGGGAGAGACGTGGTCTACTGGGGAGGAGACGGCCTTGATCTTTTTCATGGGATGCAGGTGTGACAACTAAATAAGAGTTTGGACCTACGTACTGGCAAACGCTGGAAACAAAGCATGTTTTATTTTGGTCTGAAGTTATCTCGGTTGGTGTCCTATCAACAGACTGTGCCTTGTTATCTCCTTGAATTTAGTAAATACTTCTCCTGTTCCGTTGTGGAAATATCATCACTGTAGTTTGTTTGGTTTTTTTATTTCACCTCTATCTGCTCATTAAGTTTGGACTGTACTGCTTTCTTTTGAAGACTATATTTTAGTACTTTTTATCTCCAACTGAGTATTATTGAGCAGTGGGGCCAAGTTGGAGGCATTAAAGGACATTTATTTACGTTTTGGATTTTGTGACATTTGTGTTACACTCTGGGTCATCACAGGTTGGTTCTCTCCTTGGATAGTTCCCATTCCTTGCTTCTTGTTCTGCTTTCTGACGTTCTCCAAGAGGATCTGTCCTCAAGTGGATCCTTCAGATCTTCCAAGGGTGCTCCCATCTTTGTAGAAGAGACACCACTCTAGCTGAGTCCTTCCTCTTTCTGGCAGTTGTCTCCTTCTCCTTCTTCTATCCCTCCCAGCCTTGTGGACTTCCCAGAGAGTAAGGTCACACCTGCTACTCCCTGGAAAGTCAGTCGCTTCCTGCACCCCATCTCTTACCTCCAAGGGGTGCTGAAGAAGGTATCCCAGTCCTCGAACACTAAATATTTGTAGGAGAAGGTATGATTGGCTCATCCATTTGTGAAGAACATCCAGAATGTCCTGCATCATAAAATAGTGCCCAACCTCCGGGTGGTAGAGCAGCTGAGGAAGAAGAGTTGAGCATTAGCAAAGCAAAGGAAGGGAAATTTCCTGAGAGCCTCTACTAGGAGATGCCACATTCGGCCATTAAGAGGAAGGAAAAAGAAAATAGTCCTCGTTCAATGAACATTGAAAGTTGCAACGGCACTGACAAAAGGGACACACTCATTTTTCAGACTTAGGACCACTGTACCATCCACACCATCATGCAACCAAAATTTGGGTGCTTTCAGATTAATATTTATGACAGTTGCAATGTCCCAGTTTCATGGGACCCCCTTTTGTGATTTTCTGATGAGCAACGTGTCTCTCCCTCCCTCCCTCCCTCTCCTTCCTTTTTTCCTTCCTTCCTTCCCATCTCCCTCCCTCCTCTCTACCTGCATCTGTCCTTTCTCCTCTCTCTTCCTTCCCTCTGATCCTTTCCTCTCCTTCCTTCCATCTTCCCTCTCTCTTCCTTCCCTCTGATCCTTTCCTCTCCTTCCTTCCTTTCTTCCTTCCTCCCTCCCTCCCTTCCTTCCTCCCTCTCTCTTCCTTCCCTCTGATCCTTCCCTTTCCTTCCTTCCTTCCTCCCTCTCTCTTCCTTCCCTCTGATCCTTCCCTTTCCTTCCTTCCTCCCTCCCTCTCTCTTCCTTCCCTCTGATCCTTTCCTTCCTTCCTTCCTTCCTTCCTTCCTTCCTTCCTTCCTTCCTTCCTTCCTTCCTTCCTTCCTTCCTCCCTCTCTCTTCCTTCCCTCTGAGCCTTTCCTCTCCTTCCTTCCTCCCTCTCTCTCCCCCTTTGCTCCCTTCCTTCCCACCTCCCTCCCCTCTCCTCCCTGCTTTCATCTCTCCTTCCTTCTCTCCCTCCCTGCCTCCCTCCTTCCCACATTGTCTGGAGGCAAGCCATTCCACCAATTAACAGAATAACAGAAGATCTTGGAGGTCTTCTAGTCCAACCCCCGGCTGAAGTAGGAGACCTGCTACCCAGGGGTGGGATTCAGCCGGTTCGACCGGTTTGAGAGAACCGGATGTTAAATTGACATCTAATTCATCAAACCAGTCCTTGAACTGACCGGCTGGCCCTGCCCCGCCCCACCCCACCCTCCCAGGAGTCTCCATGTGACCCATTTTGGATGCAGGTCAGTGCAGGATCCATGCGGAGGCTCTGGGAGGGAGAAAAATGGACCGAACCAGAAGTTCTGGAAATGGGCCTGTTTCCGGCTTCCGGAGGGCTTGTGGACCCTGAGGGAGGTTGTTTTCGCCCTCCCAGAGGCCCAAGGGAAGCCTCCAGACTCTGGGGAAGGCAAAAAAAGACCCTCCCAGAAGGTCTAGTAGGCCACACCCACCATGGCCACGCCCACCCAGGAACCGGGCAGCAAACCGGTTTCTGGGATGTTTGAATCCCAGCTCTGCCTCTCCTCTTTCAGACAAGTGGCTGCCCAGCCTCTTCTTCAAGACCTCCAGTGATGGAGCACCCACAACTTCTAGTTTCTAACCAGGAAGTTCTTGGGAACCCAGGGCAGCTTTCCTTGACCTCCAGGAGGTTGGGGTGCATCCCAATGTCTCCTCACCTCCGAGAAGAAAACCATGCCGATTGTCTTCTCCCTTATATCCGGATGGCGCAGGTATATGTTGGCCTGTCTAAACATCGCCTTGAGCTCCACTTTAGAGAATGAGAACAAGTTCCTAAAAGATCAAATACGGAGAGATCAGAAAAAAAAATCTGCTGATTGGGGAGAAGAACCACCAAGCTACAGAAATCATGATTTGAATGATCAAGAAAGAGATGGAATGAATTTCTCCCTTTAGAGAATTTCTCCCCTTCCCTCCCTCTTCCCCCTCTCCCTTTCACCCTCCCTCTGCCTCTCTTTCTCTCTCTGCCTCTTCGTCCTCTCCCTCTCCCCTCCCTCCTCTCTCTCAACCATTGCCACTTGTAGCCGAGCTCTTTTGACTTTTAACTTCTTACCGGACCAGGTGGAAAATGGCTTCAAAAACACTATCTGGGGTAAATAGCATTTCCCAGCATCCCAGCACCCCCAAAGCGTTGTATTCCTCCATGTACCCAGCACGCATAATCAAGTTCTGGATCGCTTGCACTGCAGTGCTAAACAAACAAAGGAACAAGAGTCAGTGCCAATCATTCAGATGATCTCCTCGCCCCAAGCAAAGTCCAGGCTTCCCCAGATGCCAATCGGCCTCCCGATAGCCACGATTGAACCAAGCCAGTGTCTATGGGCCAGCCAGGGGTTGATTGTGCCTGAACTTGATGACTATGACTTACAACAGTTCATTTAGTGACCATACAAAGTTACAACACCACAGAAAAATGTGACTTATGACCGGTTTTCACCCCTTACAACCGTTGTAGCATCCCTACGGCCATGTGATCAGAATTCAAACAATTGGCAACTGGCTCATATTTATGACGGTTCATGAGTCACACTTTATGAGTCACACCATCCCCTTTTGCAACCTTCTGACAAGCAAAGTTGCTTGGGGAAGCCAGATTCATTTAACAACCATGGGACTAGCTTAACCAACGCAATGATGGAGAAAGATCAAGGGAGGTACTAATACCACTCTATAAAGCCTTAGTAAGACCACACCTAGAGTACTGCATCCAGTTTTGTTCACCACACTACAAAAAAGTTGTTGAGACTCTAGAAAAAGTACAGAGAAGAGCAACCAGGATGATGAGGGGACTGGAGGCTAAAACATACAACGAACTGTTGCAGGAACTGGGCTTGGCTAGTCTGGGGTAAAGAAGGACCAGGGGAGACAGGAGAGCAGTCTTCCAATATTTGAGGAGCTGCCACAGAGAGGAGGAAGGGGTCAAGCTATTCTCTAAAGCACCCAAAGGCCACACAAGGAATAATGGATGGAAACTGAACAAGGAGGGATTCAACCTGGAAATAAGGAGAAACTTTCTGACAGTGAGAACAATCAACCAATGGAATAGAAGTTGCCCTCATAAGTTGTGGGAGCGTCATCACTTGAGACTTTCAAGAAGAGATTGGACTGCCCTTTGTAAGAAATGGTGTAGGGTCTCCCGCTTGGATGGAGGAGGTTGGACTAGATGACCTACAAGTTGCCTTCCAACTTTGATTATCTGTTATCTGTTATTAAAGGATCCTGATTGGGCCTCGGAGATTCCTTACCCCAAGAAGTTGATTTGTTGGGAATTATCCAGTATTTGGCTTGATCGTCTTGACCCTTGTTTGCTGGCTCCAAGGAGAAAATAAATCTGCGTCACCAGCGCAATGAGCAGCTGAGGGAATTTGTTTTGGATAGCATCAGTTGCATCAGGTAAGGAAAGGATGAAGGATAGGGCATTGGTGGCCTAGAAACGGGATGAAAGGAGAGTCACCTTGGGCTCACCAGGTAATTTAGATTCATCATCATCACTTTCTTTTAATGACCCCATAATCCCTTGAGGACAACTGAATGGAGTTGGATGTTTACTGGCCAGATGCCCTTCCTGTCACCAATGCAGAGTTTTCTTCAATAGATACATTACTATTGTGCCCAGAGAGAAAAATACCTGCCTCCACTTAGAATCCAACACACAGCCTCTTGATTGTGAGGAGAACCAGGTTACTTAGCTTACAGAGTCCAAAAATGGAATTCCTTTGATGTGGGCCAACCAGAAGAAAACTTTGCTCCAATTTCACCCCCCCCCACCTCTTTGCCCACTCCCTCCCTCCAATCTGATCTTAATAGGGAGGCCTCTGAGGGGTGACTCTTCTGTTCAGCCCCTTCCCCCTTCCCTCAGGCCTGCCCCACATCTAGATAAAATGAAAACAGAGCCGCCGGTCGATGGCTTACGGCAATGGGCATGATGGATGTGCTATTTCTCCTTCCGGTCGTTTCTGTGGTGGGGTCTTCATCCTGGAGCCTTTTGAGGAGGGGTTTCATGATTCTCAGGTTGGCATATGGATCTGCCACCAGAGCCCTCCATAGCTCTTTTGCGGTTCTGCGGAGGTGGAAAAATAGATTGGGAGGAAAAAAATCAGTCTCTTTCCCCATTTCGGAAAAGTCCAGATATATTAACTGCCCCCACAATGGAAGAAAGGATTAGAAAACTGATGGCTAAATGAACTGCTTTAATGCAAGAATATATATAGCACAAGACCCAGGATGTCAAAACAATAGAACTCAGAAGGTCATCACACAGCCCATTATCCAAGTCGTTACAACGCAGGAGGCTGATAGACACACAGCCAATACCTCAGTCACACATGCTCTTAAGAAAAAGCCAGCCAATCTGCAAACATCAACTCCATCAACCAAACAAGAAATGACAACACAGCCAACCTTCCCACCAGTATATATAGGGAGACAGCAGCTCAGATCACGCTTTGCTCGCACAAGCACAAAGCTGAAAGCACCAGCCTGAAGATGGCGAGTGAGATCTCATCGAAACATTGCCCAGATAGTCTCAATCTTACACGGGAAAAGACCCGAACACACCAATGTGTGTTCTTTTTAATTTTGTGTGCCAGGCTTAGCAGTCGTTTTTTGTTTTTTTATACACACACACACACACACACACACAGGTAGTTCTTGGCTTACAACAGTTTGCCTAGTAACCACTCAAAGTGACAACGGCACTGAAACAAGTGGTGTGACCTCTCCATCATAAGACCTACTGGCCACACAAAGCCCTTACAAGCTGAAGAATACCAACATTGGCCTTTCCTAAATGCTACTGAAGATGTCACCTAGCCTGGTAATGAAATGTTCAGAAACCAACCCACAAACTTGGAGAACCGACTTCCACCCTCATCCTCCATCCGAGCTACAGGTATTTTCCCCTATCATAAAGGATTGAGAATCTCCGTAGAGTACAAGTGTACAAGGAGGCACCTCTCCTTGAGGTTCTTCTTACCCATCACACTCCACCGAGACCTCCAGGATGGTATCCACCACTCGGTTTGGCCTTTTCGAAGCCAGGTGGCACACTGCTTTTATGATGTCTTCCTTGGTGGTAGGGTCCAAAATATTTGAGAGACACATGTACATTTGCCTTAGGATCATCGGTAGCTACAGCAAAACAGAGATGAGAATAGGGGTGGGATTCTACCAGTTTGCACCTATTCGCTAGAACTGCTTGTTAACATTTTAAGCAGTTGGGAGAACCAGTTGTTAGAAGAAATTACTGGCCTAATCCTGTAAGGAAGGCAGGAAGGAAACATTCTGGTGTTGCTTACAGAAACTGCCTCTCCATTAACCCTTATTACATTCTTGGCAGGACTAGACTTCCTGTCTCAGGAACCGCTCTGGAGTTTTTTTCCCCTCCTTTGCTGGTACTTTGCTTGTGTGAAGGGACCATTCAAAGTTACAATGGCACTGAAAAAAGTGACTTATGACCATTTTTCACACTTACGACTGTTGCACAGTCACGAGAGGCCAGGCGAGGAGATGCATGCCTCGATGTGAGTGATATTGAGTTGGTCACACCCAGCCAATAACATGATCACCAAGCCATTGTCCACCCAGTCATATGACCACCAAGCCAAACCCACCATCTAAGCCACGCCCACAGAACTGGTTGTTAAAAATTTGAATCGCATTCCTGGATTAGAAGGATGAGATCCATCATTGGTCTCCACTGGAGTTGCAGTAGAGGTGATAATTCCCACCCATTGGGGAAAAAATTGGCCCCCACAATGTCAAAGTTTGCCTGACATTTTTGAAAAAACTCCTGATTTGTCCAGCCTCATGTGATGTGGACAGCACTGAACCAAATTTGCACTGGCCATGATAGTTGGGCCGACATTCTCTATAAATGGGGCCAAATATCATCACCAAATTGTGACTGCCGGCCTCAAAAACACACTATCCAATGTATATAGGTAGTCCTCAACTTATGACCACCATTGAACTCAAAATGCCTCTTGCAAACCTTCTTTTGGAAGGTTTACCCAACTTTATTGACAGCCCTGAGGTCACTTGGTGATCTGCCATGTCGCACCAGCCTTCTTAAAACCAGCCAAAGTTGTGTCACCAAGCGGGACTCGAAATGCAAGGTCTCGCCCATTCTCCTCCTTGTATACTACAAAATCTCCTATATCCCTTTCGCTCCAAACCCTGCAATTTTCTTACTTCCTCCATCTCCATTCCACATTCCTCCATCAAGGAATTCAAGAGCATTCCGGCAGCCTGCGAAATATTCTTGTTGATATTTTTGACAGCCTCGAGGGCTTTCAGGATTACATCTGTTAACTGGGAGGGGGTGAGATGCTCACCAAAGGCCTGTCGGAAAGAAGAAAAGAAGACCATGCAGAGATGCATCAGGGTTTTGACTCCCTTCTCTCGACAAGCCAGAGACTTTGACCCAGGTTTGGGGATAGCCCACACTGTAGAGAGGCAGGGCCTTATTTCATGCCATCCTATTTATTAAACTTTAATTTAATTTAATTTAATTTAATTTAATTTAATTTAATTTAATTTAATTTAATTTAATTTAATTTAATTTAATTTAATTTAATTTAATTTAATTTAATTTAATTAATGCTATTCAACACCATAGACAATACTACTACCCTTCAAAAAGACCTCGACTATGTATCAGAATGGTCAAACACATGGCAGCTTCAAATCTCAACAAACAAATGCTCTGTCTTACATATTGGCAAAAAAAATCAGAAAATAAAAGACTGGTTGAAGAGTCAAGACCTTGTTGATGATCCAAACTCTGTCAACGACCTCAGAGTACTCATCTCTAATGATCTAAGTGCTAGAGCCTGCTGTAACTACATAGCCAAAAAGGTATTAACAGTTGTTAACCTAATCTTATGTAGCTTTTTCTCTGGTAATATCACACTAACAAGAGCATACAAAACATTTGCTAGACCAATACTCGAATACAGCTCATCAGTCTGGAACCCACATTACATATCTGATATTAACACAGTTGAGAAAGTCCAGAAATATTTCACAAGAAGAGTTCTCCACTCCTCTACTCATTGCAGAATACCTTATGCCATCAGACTCGAAATTCTAGACCTAGAAAACCTAGAGCTACGCCGCCTTCGGTCTGATCTAAGTATAGTATATAAAATCATACATTGCAATGTACTACCTGTCAATGAATACTTCAGTTTCAACCATAACAATACAAGAGCACACAATAGATACAAACTCAAGATAAACCACACCAAACTTGATTGCAGGAAATGCGACTTCAGCCACAGAGTGGTCAATGTCTGGAATACTCTACCTGACTC
>CM042834.1:274889806-274894806 GCA_023653725.1 Bungarus multicinctus | reverse complement strand
CCGCAATACACCCAGCCATCCAATGACGAAAATGTGGCTTTGCAAAACACGCTAAGGCACAATCAATGTGCCAAGACTGGATGATTGCATAGCCTAAGTCACCCACTTAACATGAGAAGTGACCCATGGCCCTGAAAGGTGCCAATATCAACTGTAAATTCCAGGCATCTCTGCCCAGCTCAGTGACCAGGGCATTGGCCACACCGCACAGGCTGTGCCACCAAATGCTCTCGTGGGCAATGCAGATCCTTGGGCACCTCGCAGCATGTCCTCCCTTGGAGTCCCAATTTCTCACCCATTTTGCTCATGATGAGGTGGTGGAGGTGGTAGGCGGCCTCTGCAGACATCTGGCCAACTTCTTTGCTGCTGTCGCCAATGTGCAGAGCCAGCAAAGCCACCAGCTGTCCCAGCAAAACAAAGTCAGCTGTGGTCTAATGAAAGGAGGAAAAAAGGAGGAGGAAGATGAAAAAGTGGGGGAGGGGCCCATGAACTTTTCAGCCAGCTGAAATCAGAGAATATGTACCATAGAACCAAAGAATCTTAGAATCATAGAATTTGGAATCGTAGAATCATAGTATTATTGAATATTTGAATCTTTGAATTATAGAATCTTCGAATCATAGTCTTTGAATCATAGAATCATTGAATTTTGAATAACGAAATATTTGAATCACAGAACCATAACCATAGAATCCAGGGGTGGGATTCTACCGGTTCGCACCTATTCGCTAGAACCGGTTGTTAACATTCAAAGCAGTTGGGAGAACCGGTTGTTAGAAGAAATGACTGGCCTAATCCTGTAAGGAAGACAGGAAGGAAACATTTTGGTGTTGCTTACAGAAACTGCCTCCCCGTTAACCCTTATTACATTCTTGGCAGAACAAGACTTCTCAGGAACGTCTCTGGAGTTTTTTTTCCGTCCTTTGCTGGTACTTTACTTGTGTGGAATAACCATTCAAAGTTACAATGGCACTGAAAAAAGTGACTTATGACCATTTTTCACACTTACGACTGTTGCAGCATCCCCAGTCATGAGGCCAGGTGAGGAGATGCGTGCCTCGATGTGAATGATATTGAGTTGGCCACATCCAGCCAATAACATGAAAAACCAAACCATATCCACCCAGTCACATGACCACCAAGCCACGCCCACCAGCTAAGCCACGCCAATAGAACTGGTTGTTAAAAAATTTGAATCCCACCCCTGATAGAATCTCAGAATCATAGCATCATAGTCATCTTAGAATAATAGAATCTTAGAATCATGATCATAGGATCATAGAATTTTGAATAATAGAATCTTTGAATCTTCAAATCTTTGGTTCTTCAAAGCACAGAATCATAGAATCATAGCATCACAGCATCTTTGAATCATAGCCTTAGAATCTTAGAATCATAGCATCTCTGAATCCCAGAATCTTTGAATCTTTGAGGCATTGAATCATAGAATCTGAATCATAGAATCTTTCAATCATAGAATCCTAGAATTATAGCATCATAGAACATGAGAATCCCAGAATGATAGAACTTAGAATCACAGAACATCTAACACAAGCACACTTCACGCTCCTTATATCATCCTGGTCACATCCCAAAGGTGCTTTTTCCAAAACGCAACTGGACTTTCTTGGGGTTTTTTCCCTTTGAAAACATTTCACTTCTCATCCCAAACTAAGTGCTAGAGCCCACTGTAACTACATAGCCCAAAAGGCATTAAGAGTTGTTAATCTAATCTACATAGCTTTTTCTCTGGTAATATGACACTACTAACTAGAGCATACAAAACATTTGCTAGACCAATACTCAAATACAGCTCATCAGTCTGGAACCCGCATTACCTATCTGATATTAATACAGTTGAGAAAGTCCAGAAATATTTCACAAGAAGAGTTCTCCACTCCTCTACTCGTTGCAGAATACCTTATGCCACCAGACTAGAAATTCTAGACCTAGAAAACCTTGAACTACGCCGCCTTTGGTCCGATCTAAATATAGTATATAAAATCAGACATTTCAATGTCCTACCTGTGTTTTTACTTATACCTATTATCTTGTAAGCAATTGACAAACCAAATAAAATAAAACTAAATAAATAAACTGTGACTTACATCAAAATTTACGTTTTCAGAAGCAAACTTTAGGAGTTGCTTGGTGCACTGAAGGGCCCTCTCTCTCTCATGAGTTTTGTAGGATTCAATCCAGGGGTTTGTGTCCTACCAGGCAAAACAAAGGAGAAGGAAAAAAGGAAGAATTTGTGATTCCCAGTTTGAAGAGCCACAGAATTTTTCAGGAGAATATCTAAAGAACTAAAGAAATTTGTGACATTTGTCAGTTTCGGTCTATTCTAGAATCAAAACTAGAGTAGTAATGGAAGATTTCTGGAATACAGCAACTCTTACAATAGTTCATTTAGCGCCGTGGTGGCACAATGGTTAGAATGCAGAGTTCTCCACTCCTCTACTTGTTGCAGAATATCTTATGCCACCAGACTCGAAATTCTAGACCTAGAAAACCTTGAATTACGTCGTCTTCGGTCCGATCTAAGTATAGTATATAAAATCATACATTGCAATGTCCTACCTGTCAATGAATACTTCAGCTTCAACCATAACAACACAAGAACACACAATAGATACAAACTCTAGGTTAATCGCACCAAACTTGATTGCAGGAAATACAACTTCAGCCACAGAGTGGTCAATGTCTGGAATACTCTACCTGACTCTGTAGTTTCTTCCCCAAACCCCAAAAACTTTAACCATAGACTGTCTACTATTGACTTCACCCCTTTCCTTAGAGGTCTGTAGGGGGCGTGCATAAGCGCACCAACGTGCCGACCGTCCCTGTCCTATTGTTTCTTTTACATTTTATTTTTCTTATATGTATCCATGTATTCATAACTATGTATATACTTATACCTATTGTCGTGCAAGCAATTGACAAATCAAATAAATAAAAAAAAGTAAAATAAATAAAAATCCAGCCTAAACATCTGGCTGACCAACCCCAAGAAAGAATAAATCTTTACCCTCAAGATATCCTGCAGGGAATTCAAATTGGGATCCTCGGAGAGCAATCCTGTGACCATGGCATTGCAGGCTGTCACTGTCTGCTGATAAAAATCCTAAAAGAAGAAAAAAATATCAGAAGGGAGAAGTGGCGTAAAGGAAGGAATGGGCCCTGAAAGAGGAAGAAAACCAGGGGTGGGGAAGGCTGGCCCTTTGATGACTTGTGTATGGTAACTCCCATCATTCCTGAGCCATCCATGGAATTCTAGGAGTTGAAGGCCACAAGTCTGCAATAAAGAGAGTGGCCAACCTTGCAGAGTTGGTTTTTCCTCCAGAGTTGGAAGACATGCTTCCTCTGCTGAACACGAGGAACAAAAGGACTTCCTTCCTGTTATTGTTCAGAAAAGAACGACTAAGAAGTTGGATGTCTTCCTTAATATTCTGGGATATTCAAATATAGGCAATCCTCACCTTATGACCACCATTGAGCCTGAAATGTCTGTCGCCAAGTGAGACATTAGTGAAGTGAATTTGGCCCCCGTTTTGTTCTGACCTAGGCTTCCTTAGAAAGCATAAAACACAATCCTAGTTCCCGGCAAAACCTCTTTTATTTCCACGGCTGTTCATTCCCAGCCTGCAAGGCTTCACAAACAGTCTTTCAGGGGAATGTTTATAAATGCCCACCTTATCACACTTGGAATGCAGCCAGAGAACGCAGGGCAAGGCCAAACTTGACATAGAGTCAAACAGAACTTTTCAAATCGACCGATGAATTAATTGCTTCCTGCAAAAGCTCACATCCCGTTCGCTTCTCTTTTATGTCCTATGGGAGGGGTCAATGGTCTCTGAGGTGTGGCCTTACTCCTGAATCGACCCTGCTTTCTCAATTATTCTTGTCTTCTGGTAGCCCTGTGCATGTGCAGGCTGGGAACTGGTTCCAGAATCTCCCCCACCTCACTGCTGTCCGAACCTTAAGGCAACTGCTGACTGCCAGACTGCCCTGGCCCCATCTCTGCCGTTGATGCAGAGCTCTCCTCAGGGTCTTCCTTAGCCTCCAGATCTGGCCCAGGTTCCTCCCCAACCTCATCACTACTCTAGTCCGACTCTGCTGCCAGTTCTGTCAGCTGCTGGTGGTCCACAACACGTTTTATAACCTTTCTTGCCACAGTGATTAAGTGAATCACTGCAGTTGTTAAGTTGGTCACATGCTATGTTGGTCCCATTGACTGGTGCAACCATTGTGAATCTGAATTTTGAGGGTTAACTGAGACCACCTAGGAATCATAGCTAGTGCATGCAGAACATGGTTATTCTGCACCACCATGGCCTTTCTTTTGCTTGGGGGCAAAAAGAGGAGATGGGTAGTTGCTCTTGAGAACATAAAAGAGAAGTGGGGGAAGAGAGAAAAGAGGGTGAGGAAAACCATATGGAGATGTTTAACACTTAAAAATAGATAGTCCTATTCACAGCTATTCAGAGCTACATAGCCAAAAAGGCATCAAGCATTGTTAACCTAATCCTGCCTAGCTTTTTCTCTGGTAATATCACACTACTAACAAAAGCATACAAAACATTTGCTAGATCAATACTCGAATACAGCTCATCAGTCTGGAACCCGCATTACGTATCTGATATTAATACAGTTGAGAAAGTCCAGAAATATTTCACAAGAAGAGTTCTCCACTCCTCTACTCCTTGCAGAATACCTTATGCCACCAGACTCGAAATTCTAGACCTAGAAAACCTAGAACTACACTGCCTTCGGTCTGATCTAAGTATAGTATATAAAATCATACATTGCGATGTCCTACCTGTCAATGAATACTTCAGCTTCAACCATAACAACACAAGAGCAAACAATAGATAACAAACTCAAGGTTAATCGCACCAAACTTGATGGCAGGAAATACGATTTCAGCAACAGAGTGGTCAATGTCTGGAATACTCTACCTGACTCTGTGGCTTCTTCCCCAAACCCCAAAAACTTTAACC